>JAPEIX020033310.1:0-12060 GCA_026122405.2 Zoanthus sansibaricus
GGAAGTACTCTTTTTACCCGTCTTCTCCGGTAGTTTTCGTGTTCGTTTTCTGCTCGCGAGGAAAAGGAAGAAACGAGGTGGACGAGCTGTGCAAGCCACTAGTTTTTCTTCTCAATGGAAGAGTCGTGCCTGCGTTATGATGCTGCCGTGTAAATCTGCTAGCGGTCTCACTGCTAGAAATAGCGGTACAAACTTTTCCAGTGCCTTCTTCCAAAGACAAGTGCTTCGACAGTTTTGGCACTCCTTCACTCTTGGTGCTGTTTGGGCAAAAAAGGGGAGATTAAGAATGAACTAAAGTTGACTGGAATTACTGCAACTAATTTCCGCTATCTAAATCAACATAATCGGTTTATTATTAAAACAGCTGTATGATGACCGAACTTTTGTTATAGTTTCTCAGTTGGAAAAATGCACGTTCTGTGGACTTGAAAATTTTGCTACGAATGGTTACTTTACAAACCCAATAACGATTAAAATGAATAGATCCACAGGGAATGAATGAATGCATTAGTGCATGAATAGATCGATGGCAAATTAGGCGGATACCCTAGTAATGGTGGCTAAACGCTTTATCGTGTTAAGATTTAACCTAACCATCGCCAGACGTTAGATAATGCAAAATGGTCTTAAATTTCAGATTCAAAGCATGGAAGGATGGATGGATAAATGGATGGATGGATGGATAGATAGATAGATCGATGAATAAATAAATGAATAGATAAGTGGAATGGATGAACGGGCTGATACCCTAATTACTAAGAATATACCTAAACATCATCAGATGTTAAATGAAGCAAGATGGTCATAAATTTTAGATTCGAAGGTGTAGTTTCTGGAATCCTTTGAGTTGGTTCCAGATTCATTCCTCCGTTTCTGGATTAGTTTGCCAGTTACTAGACTAGATTCTATCGTTTTTTAAATTTTGGGGCAATTAATTTTCCTCGAGTTCAGAACAGTTCTACAAGGCTCCTGAGTATTTTATCTGCCTTTTAATGGAGCTCCCGACCTTATTTTAAATTTTCTTGTTGGTCAAACTCCTTACTCGTTTAATTGGCCCTATTATTACTGAACAGTCACACACCTAACATAAATTTGTTCTTCAAATTGAAGTTATTTAACGCAAAAAAAATTTCGTTTTCAAAATCGTATTCTATATCTTTTCTATTTTTATTTCAAACTCCAGATGTTGATCAATATCGAATTACAATATTTGGGAAAAAATCAGATCTGTAAAAAAAGACACATACTTTCTTTTATTTTAAGCTAGCCGCTATCGACAGACCAACATACATTTTAAAAAAAAAAAAAAAACACAATTAGATTTCCAACAATAGAATTCCGATCAATCTAAACTTTATATTTAAAACTTTGGTTTTCTCAAGTTTCTATAGAGAACCAGACGAGTTTTTCTAACTTTTCACTTGCTGCATTATACATCAGTGCATAATCGGGATGCCTCGAGGTCAACTTTTGCAACCATTTGACTGACCACAAAACTGTGCATAAGAGGTAAATAAACATACAGGTAATTTTAGCATCGTGAGTATTTTTAAGAAGCAATTTCAACAAAATTTGAAAGTATTTTAACAACAATCACAGACCTTAGAGAGCCCTGACCTTTATGGAAAATGCATGATTGACATATTATTGTAGCCTTTTCATTTGAATGTTACTGCGCGCACTCACTTTGCTTTTAAGATTGCGTTTTATTGTGCATTGCGAATTAC
The DNA here is from genome assembly GCA_026122405.2 of Zoanthus sansibaricus. Lineage (NCBI taxonomy): Eukaryota > Metazoa > Cnidaria > Anthozoa > Zoantharia > Zoanthidae > Zoanthus > Zoanthus sansibaricus. The sequence goes on from JAPEIX020033310.1 coordinate 1,728, forward strand.
TGGACTCTATATTAACGGTTTCATCCGTTTTCCTACTCACTTTACAACGTTGTTTAGTTGTTGTGCTTACTTAGTGCTGGCTCCACTTGAATTGTCCTTCAATCGATGAAAAATTTAAAGGAACCGAAACAAACTCTAGAATTGCACACAGTTTAGAAATCCTGTGTAATCTTATATTATATCTGTGCGACCATATTTATTATAATGATCATCCTGTTCGTATTAATTTATCACTAGAGACTTTATTAATTTAACTGTACGATGCAGTTAATATGATCATTGCGTCCATGATACACTAATGTAATTCAGCGATCATGTGATACAATCCGTGTATCATAACCCAATATAGTGACCTCGCTCGCCATATGAGTTCCCGTTGCTCAATAGTAGAGCATCCGACTAGTGTACGGAAGGTCATGGGTTCGATTCACACCTGGAGCTCAGATTTTATCTGAGTTCTTCGTCTCAGCATATATTTGTATATCTTACAATTATCTATTAGAATGATCGTCCTGTTCGTTTAGATATCCTGCTGATAAAAAGTAACTGAAAATCTTGCTATTTATTTTCAGCAGCATTTATAGAACTTTATGTCTGTTGAGATATCTATAACACAATGTAACTTCAACTCAAGCTTCAAATCATCAGATGCAGTGGGGATTGGGTTGGAGAACGAGAACAAAACTCATGTTACTATATCTATAATTCATTATAATGTATACCCACCAGATTGAAGTAATGTTATTGTTCTTTAACATTTCTCTCTCCAGTTTCGTTCCGAGATCTCGAAGATCTAAATTAAATGAAAATTTTGCAATGAAAATTAATAGTAAACTGCCTTTTGCTGAAAAATGAAAAATACGACAAGTTTTAAACGTAAAAAATAAAAATCCTTCACTAACAAGCAAAGCTTACCATCACGTAGCGATTCACGGCACAGTTAGTATCTAGAATACTATAGTTGTAATAACACTATATATAGCTTTGTAATTGTTATAGGTAAAAGAGCCCAATAAGCTAAGTGTAACATCAAAAACGTTATGCTTCATGTTTTGTTGGTAGAATACTGTTTTGTACTGTACTGGCAATATAGATAAAATTATTGTCTAGAGATGTGAATTAACACAATAAAGTAAACTTGTAACTATCAATACTAATAGCTCTATAGAGCCTAGAGTTATAGGTAGAATTACCGGCCACTGATATAAACGAAGTATCTACCAACACATATTCAGTACTTTATAAGTCAGTTGGTATCTGAGCATTGAGCCGGTAATATTACTGTTAAAGAATTATCATCCACTGACATATAAATGAATATAAACTATAAAAACTTGATATAACCAACATGTGTTTCCTTTACAGACCAGTTGAAAACGTTCTTCTCTTCACTATAAAAGAACTTAATTGTTCAGTGAAATAAAAGAACACAATAAATTACCTCTACCTAAAATAAATGCTTCTTGTTTTTAATTTCTAGGGCAAAAGAATCTGTTTTAAAAGCTTGAAGAGTGTGCTTACCTTTTAGAGACGGTTCAGGGTCTACAGAAGTAGTCACTTGTTGTCTGTACTGTGACTCCTCCACCAGGGATTCCTAAGACAAGTAAACTCATTCTATAAGTACCTATGCAACACTCAAATGTACAACAAAGCAGAGCGAGTTGGGAGCGGGGAAAGAAATTTACTTCGCTCACAAAATAAAATTTGGGATAAAATCTAAACTCAATGTTTTGAGGGAACTTACGCACGGCTTCATAAACAAGTTTACATTTTGATTTCGTGATTTAAGATCTTTAATCTAAAAACATGAGGACAAACTGAGTTGTTGATGTGTTGTTTAATGTTGCGGGTAAAAGATTCTCCATTTTTTATTTCGACAACTTCGGTGTTGTCACATTAGATGTAAAAAAATAGAAATAATTCAAACCTATAATATTAGTAATAATAGTAATATATGTAATAAAAGCAAACCTGAAGAAAAGCAATGTCTTCACACAGCATTTCTCGTTCTTCCCTCAGCAACTGTCTAGACACAGCAACATATTATATCATTAGACCTTGTGACGGTTTCCGACGCCATTTTGGCGGGTAGACAAAATGGCTGAAATGAACAGCATTTGTATGAAATTGAAATGGTAAACTATATTAACTAAACTGTTGTTTTAAAAACGCTGTGAATTGGCTTTTTCTAATTATAGACAGAGGATTATAATGCCAAAATTTGAGGCCTGTAGCCGCGCGATAAAGCATCCAGTTGTGTTTTGAAGTTTCACTATATATTGCAGTAATTTACCGCGACAAAAATACAAAGAAATGTATAGAAAATTCAAAATATGAGTTTGGGGCGCTATCTTATGCTGCAAACAGGTATCAAATTTTGGCATTTGATTCCTTTGTTTAAGTTTTGAAGTATCCAATTCACAACTATTTTAAAACAAGAGTTTAATAGTTTTAAAACGTAATTTACCATTGCATTTTTATACAGATGCTGAACATTCATTTCAGCCATTTTGCCTACCCGCCAAAATGGCGTCGGAAACTAGTCACAAAATCTACTGCAGTAGCCTGTATAGCGAGTTTAACCAGAAGAGGAGAGGGTAGTTGAACTAAATGAAACGGAAGAAGAAAAATATGGTAATGAGGAAAAAGGAAGGCATTTATCATGCATGCATTTTTAAAAATGCAAGGGTCTTTAATAGGTTTACGAGGAATTTGTAGTCTTTTTGTTCTGCATGGTGATCCAAACAAGACCATGAATTGTAAGAGTTTCTATATTAATACATTAATAATCCAGATAGCTTCATTATAGCAGCTCTTCAAAATATACTGAGCTGGAGTGCTTTATAAGAATGATCCTTTCAAAAAAGACAGAGCACGCTGCAGCCATATGATATAGTGTTATTTGTTCTTTTTAAACCGCAAATGAACAACGGGGTAATTACAACAAGGAATGCAAAGTTTGGTTACAAGTGCTCTTCTTTCCTTTCTTCAGCCGCCCCATTTTTCATACCAGCCCTTAGTTCCCTTTGCATAGGCTTCAAAAATTTATTACGTTTCAGTAGAAAACCACAGCAATTATTAGTAACGCTATGAATAATTGGAACAGCTAGCAAAATTAGATAAGTTCCTTAGCCAAGTTATATTTTTGGGCGAATCTTTTCACTCTGGTAGAAGCCTACTCTGCGTATAACCAAAGAGTGACTAAACTAATCATGATATTTTTTTCATTTTCTTGGTGGGCTTGAAAAATGGGTAGAAAAGCTGGAATTTGAATAAACAAGGGCAACACAAACAAGTTTTCCTTAAAGTGCATTTACTTCAAACTTTAAGTTGCAGCCATTATTGGAGGGGTATAAATAAATGGAACACTCAATTGAGTTATTGCCAACATCAGAATAGCACACAACACATCCATGGGACTTTCCATCAAGGCCGATAGCGGATATGAGGAACTTGGTCTTCTCCAAGTTAACATGGAGGCCTTTCAACTCAATGCCAGATTGACTTCCAGGTTTTGAGTTTGGAGATACATTCTTCCATTAAGTCTGCATTGACCACCTAATCTTTGACATAGGGAAGTTCCTGCAGCACACAAGTGTGAAACGTAAACAAATGCACCTCTTACAACACTGGAAAATGAAGAATAGCACACTTAGTACCCACACCTAACTTGTTGAGCACTGTACTGGCCAATAACCCTCAAATGCTCCAGGCATTATAAGCACTGAACGACACAGACAGCAAATTCCAAGACTTCACAAGGCCTATCAGAGTACACGATTCAATACCTTCTTAAGCTAGCTCAATGAAGGCAAAATAGATGGGCTTGTTACAGTTCTTAGCAGCTAAAAACGTCTCCTACAACTGAAGAGATACAAACCAACTGCATTTGGTCTATGTCCACCATTTCAAACACATGTTTCAACAGCTTCATCACTTGATCTGTGAATTAAGGCTGCAGTAGTTACCACGATCAAGAGCACATCAGCCTTTTGGGATTACACCATTGTTCAAGAAGTCTCTGTTAGTTGCCTTAAAAGCTTAACTTCTTCCTCACCAGCAGATTTCAACATGAACCCAGCTACTACATACCAGACAAACCGGTAGACATCTTGCTGACAATCTCAACAGGTACAGCAGAGGAGTAGGGGACCCATAGAAAGATGGTGGCCCACAATGAGTGCAACCTCAGGGAACAATTCACTAATTTTTGCCATTCAAGCTTTACACAGAGTACTTAATCTAGTATTAACATATTCTATATTTTATCTGAGTGACTGCATGTTTTTTTTTCAAGCTCTGAATTATGGTAATCCATAATTATGTTCTTTCCAGAAGTAACCTTTATCATAGTATCTACAGTTACAAAGATAAAGTATATAACAGCCAAGCGAATTCATGTAACCACAGTTACATTTTCAATTAAGGTCAGTCTACATGTAACGTAAACTTGTACAATATACAAGAAGTAAAAAAACAGTGAACACATTGGCATTTTTTCTATATACTTTACAACTGTTACAGAAAATTACTATAATTATAATAAAATAAAATATGAAATACCTCAAACTTTGCCCAATTCTGTCAATTTCTAAGGCATTCAACTGTTCACTGACTGTTTCCAGATGATTACTAAGAGACGAGGTGCATCGGGAACTGCATAATGTTAAAACATTATTTAAATTAATTCCTCGCTTTTTTATTATTTCAACAAATACTGACTTTTACTGTACCTATTAAAGCCACTCAGTAGCTGTTTTTTGAAGTTTACCTTAAATCCCCATTACCTTTATTCCTAGCTGCATGTATAGCTCAATAGGAGCATGCAGGAAGCCCTGTTGGGGTGTTAAGAATCGATCTACAAGCAACAAACTGTGAACACAATACAGTGAAACCCTGAAAAGTTGAAACCTGATAATTCGAAGTCCCATTTAATTCGAAGTAAAACTCATTCCCTGTGGTTTTGCCCTACATTTTTGAAACATTTTACCTCGGATAATTTGAACTCAGATAAATGGAAGTCCTCGCTTATTCAAGGTAATTTCTGTCCCTTGGACTTAATTTTAACACGATAACTCAAAGTTTAAATGCCAAGCTGAATGAAAATCAACAGATGGTGTCACATCAAAAATTAACAATGCTTTTATCCAAACAATTCAGTCACGAACTGTTTTTTGACAATTAACAGTTTGTTTATCTCTTTAAACATGAACATTTTCTTGTTAAAAACTAATCTGTAATCAGATAATTGGCTGATTGACAGACTATCTAGTTGATGGACAGACCATTTTAATAATCCTTACGCTTAGTTAGCTTCCTTTCAAGTATGTCAATGAGCTTCTTCTCTCCTTGAAAACAAATTGTTCATCTATGTTGTGATAATAGTTTAAACAAAAGTATACAAGGGTGAAACTGGTGTATTTATAGTTGACCCCAATAATTTGAAACCCCACAGTTTGAAGTATTTTTCATTTCGTTTGACACAATGAATTATCGGGGTTTAACTGTATATATGATAAATTAAAAGCAGATGAAGGCCCGTATCGTGGCATGACCCATTGGAATATCAGAAATGTGAAACACAAGCAGTTCTAATAATTACAGTTAGCTAATTTCAATATCAATGCAGTAGCTCTTTTTAATATTAATCATAATCAATTTAAAGTGCTGAGCAAAAAATTAGAAATTAAACAACATCTTTTTGTTGTCATTCTTGAAGGAACATTAAGTTGGCGGTATTATCAGGTTGGGTAAAATCCAGCCATGGATTTAGTGCAGCTATAAAACTTAAATTGACAATGTAAGCAAGACCTCAAGTTCTAAATGGCAATCAGCAGTCAAACCAAATCCTTAATTTGAGCTTCTTCCAAGTGTATTCAGAGTCTTTAACTCCCCTGTCTCACTATAAATCCATTACAAGTTAGCACAAAGCAAGACCCTGATACTCTATTTACCCACTTGTAAAGGTAGAAAACTGAGACAGCTTTGGAAGAAAAGGTCATATAAATGTTTAAATCTTGGCAAAGCCATGAATGTTCAAACCAGAGTCCTTTATCAGAAGGTACAAGAGGCCTCACCAGCTGTGCCAACCAAACCATCGATTGCATACAGACAAACTAAATTTCAATAAGAATCAGACTTAAATCATCTTACTAGCTGCTACTGTCACTGCTCGGTGTTGCTCTCATAGGGGTCTGTCGTCCATCACTCGAGTTCCTGGCTGTCAAAGGCCTTCTATTAACATCAGGTGTGCATCGCACTAGTTAGTGAAGAAGTAACAACTGAAGGTAAATTTACTCACTCACAAGTACTGTATTCAACGGTTAGACAAGTGTGACTTTACAGTTTTGGATAAATTATGTAGTGTACATTAAATTTATCAATCCAAGATCTGAAACACAAATTACATGACATATGTACACTTGTCAATGAAAAAAAGAAATTGATGTCAAGTGAAGTCATGAGTAAATATATTTGAGTACTTGTTAATAATTAATTACATAGTATATTATAAAAAATAAGTATTCAAACCGTGACGACAAGTACAGATGAAACACTAGGTTTATAAAACTCTAGGACAGAAAGTCTGAACATTGTTGTCCAGGGAAAGCATTAAGCTGAATTTTCAAATGTACATGTACATATGTACTGTATACATGTACCTTCAATAGAGAAATTGACTACTGAAAAATGTGATTATCGATTCTCTGAAAAAAGACAACATGTTTCAATTAAAGAGTCATATTCTTTAACAGAAACTATTGCCTTCCTTAACTAGTGTTAAATAAATGTAAATGAGAAAAAAACTACATAATATAAGAGTAGCTAAACAATGTAATTACAATTATAATAAACTTAAAATAAACTTTAGAAGAGAGGCCTACTAGAATGAGACTTAATTAATGTTGACAGAAGTGTTTGACTTAAGTACTGAGTGTGGGCTTTTCCCAAAGGATTTGTGTCGTGCTTCTTTAATTTTGAGGTCGTAAGATATTATTGTTTTGTAATAATTGTTTATTATAACAGGAATCTTTGAAGAATCGCGGAATTGTGTTCAAATCGTGGAATTTTGTCTCAAAAGCTTTACATTACATTTAATCTATTTTGCTGTCATGTGCTTGTGTAAAACTTACACAGATTCAAAATTTTCCCGTTAGAAATGAGATGTTTTGATACATAAATGGAAGCAAATGGCCTTCTGAAGCTGTGCCTGTTAACAACTCTCAAGAGCATTCAACACATTAGTGGTACGATGTTTCTCTAAATGAGTCTATTGCCTCTTGATTTTGTCTTTCAGCGATTACAACATGAAGAAAGAATGTAACCTGGTTAACATCTTGTTATCCTTGATGACATAAAACATCTATTTTCCTGTTCTATTCGCGGTGCCGGTGGTCTTTCATCTGATTTTAAAATATCGGTCTCAGTTTACTTTTTTGCTTTTATAAAACTAAAAGCCTAATTTGACACTTTAAAAAGCATGATTCAACGAATTTATGTCTATTAAGATTCTAAGCATCTTTCTCCAAATAGAACACAGTACGTGTATTTTTTAATGTGCCTCCTTCCTGGGATGGAACCGTAACATAAGCTGGCGAACATAATTTTTCTTTTGTTTGCGAAAATGTACTAATGGCTTTCTCATGTCAGATGTTGATAGCAGTAGATTATATGATGAAAACTCTTATCTGATTTCAAACTCATGTTCTAGTTTTGGCTGCTCAACAGTTATTTCCTTCCTTGCGATTACTTTCTTGCATGCAACCTCACGTATAAAATTTCGTTTAAGTCAGTTGATTACTAAGCATATCTTTGCATTCCTTTCTTCGACTTTGGATCTGCTACGTATGAAACACGGTAAGTGCAGTTTATACTAGTTGCCAATGAGCCAGGCGAGCGAAGACGCGAGGCTGGCGAGGCGGCAGCATTATAGAGCCGAGCAAAAGAACTATACAGGCGGAAAAAATCTCGAGTGATCCAGATAGATGTAATGTGGACAGCATGTTAAAATGAAGTTTTCTTTGATGTGGAACTTCTTGCAGAAAAACCATGTTCATTTCAACATAACAACTATTTTAATCAATTCACAGAAGCTATTTCATAAAAAAAATTTTATTCTGCTTTTCTGTAGTTCTACAAACTATATTAATATTCTACCAGAAATACAATTAAGTTCCGTGAAAAGAATATAAAAAGAAAATCAAACTTTTTACCCAAATAAATGCCCGCGGAATTTTGATTTTTTGCCGCAGAATTTCCACTTTTGGCCGCGGAATCGGACAGAAAAATGCCGCGGAATTTTAATTTTTTTCCCGCGGAATTCCAGAGTGCCTGTTATTTTCCCTGCGTTCAATAAAACACTTAAAACTGGCTAATTATGTCCCACATTTTGTTTATTTTTTCACGCATTCGTACCATCTATTGCTCTTTAAACGTTTTGACGTCCATCGGTAGTCACAGATTTTGTTTTTTTTTTTCTGTCTTGCAGGGTGGCTCTGGTATTGTTCTCATTCTAACTTAGTGTTAATAGTTGTTTTTTTGTTAGAAGCATTGTTTTCGTTCATCTTTACTCCAGCAAAAGTTGTCATTTATCAGAATATACAATCAAGTGATTTTGCGGGTTTTCTGATTGACGCACTGTGACATCGAAAGTCCGTGACTTTCAAACAGTTTCAAAGTTTGGATTTCTTGTGTTCAACCGTAGCACTTTGCGACGTTTTTGTTAGTTTTTTTTTCCATTTAGTTTTTTGAAATGAATTTGAGTTCTTTGCTAGATTTACTGCATGCCGAATTTAAAAATGTTGAAAATGGTTTGTTTTGCGGTTGCAAACACAGGGCGCGAAAAATTTCCGTATCAATTTTCACCTTTCATTGAGAAAATGGCGATGTTTATTTAGTTGATTGGGTATTCTTTTTTTCGTCTTCGGTTACTGGAAGAGTTCTGATTTTTTATTGAATTATTGAACTTCCTTTCTGTGCGCCGAATAACCTGTCGTTTCTTTACCACGGTTAAAAGTTCTATTATCGAGAACGATGAGATAAACGTCTTGCTTCAATCTACTTTTTTACTCAACCGAGCTACTTATAAATTATACACAATGATATTTATATAGAAAATCAGATAGCGTAACTACTATGTTATGATTTTAAAATTACATTACATCATAAGTAGTTATGTGGGTCCATTTATACACATTTCCTGCGCTCTGATTGGTCGAGTGACGTCATCATTGATGTAATCTGACGTCATTTTCAAGCATTCTGATTGCCTAAAAAAGGGAAAGGAGGACTTCACGGACGAAAAATGACAGGGAACCCATAAAAAAGGAGGATAACGTGGCAAAAGCGGATTGGGTAAATTAAAAGGATAAAAAGCCACGAGCGATCGAAGTGGGCTAAAGAAAGAAGTTTTGTGAAATTTGTAAAGAGTTTACCACGGTTGTTGAGATTGAAGAAACGTTTGGGTTGGGGTTTGTTGGGCACCAGACGTAAGAGTCACGTTAGAAAGGGTGGCTAGTCCAAGTAACGAAGTGTTGGCGCAACGAAACCAATTCTGTGTGGATTTGTTTGGGGAAATGTTAGGGGTAGCAGAGAAGAAACGGGAACAGAACGAGTTGGAAGCCCAAAATACGAAAAACAAGTGGACGAGCAAGAGCAAGAGCAAGAGCGGTTGACCACGTCGAAGGAAGAACAGACAGCTCCTCAAGAGGATTTATTAGATTATCTAAGGTTATGGAGCCCGCGAGATGGAGAAAAGTTATTTGAACAAATGCTAGCCCACCCTGATGAAGAAGTGCGCTACCAAGTGGGAGCAGAAATTTGCTGGCAACAATGCCGGGAAGCCAAGAATTTTGATGACTTACTGTATTATATTGTGGACTGGTGGGAGACGATTCAAGAAGTAGAGAAAGAAAAAAACTGTCGCTATAAAACGATGGGCGGTATACGTAGAAACCGAATAAAAAGTACGAGTTGAAAAACACGACGCTAATGAAATGTAAACGGGATGATATTAAAACTTAGTTCTGTTCCTCTTTTAGTAATGCAACTAACATAAGTTTTATTTTTGTTAATTCAGCTATTTCTCGCTGGAAAGGAATGTTTATTACCGAGGAACGTCTTGAGATTGTTATAAAAGGAGAAAATCTGGGCTTTTTCACACTTTGTGGCTCCAACTTTAGCCGTGAGTATTATTAATTATTATATTTTTGTAAACTTGTTCAATTATACAAATAAATAATTTGAGGGTTGAATAGTTACAGAAATTAGGTTTTGAACGGAAATAATAGGGTGCATTATCAATGCAATAAGAACCAACCTGCAGCATTTTGTA
>JAPEIX020033401.1:0-12057 GCA_026122405.2 Zoanthus sansibaricus
CCTCGGGAAACATCGGCGGTCTCGGGACCACAAAACATACTGTTTCCCTCGGTCTCAGTCAATAAGTGTTAATTGTCGCACTTTGTAATAATCGTCGCACTTTGTAATACCTATCGCACTTTGCAATAAGTCTTGTCACACTTTGTAATAATAAAACTGTTGCACTTTGTCCACCTTGCTGAGGGGGGAGGGAGAGCATTATTCATGCCTTCAGGCAAAAAGTTGAAACAAAAGACAAAGGAGAAACACAAATAGCGTTTCTGACAGTGATTCAAATGGAAAATCGGATCTGAATGATATTCAAAGAAAAAGTTCAGTTCAATCCTTAAATGTTTTGCTGGAAACTACTGCCTGGAAGATCGACAGTAAAATTGAAAGCGAAGCCATGTAAGCGGTAAGCGCTTTCTTATTGTCAAAACTTCCGTCTCTCCCTTTTGCCTACTAACAAAACTTTTGCAGGCACTTTTCAAGATGCTGCGGTGTCATTTTCTTATTGGTTGAGTTTTGTTCCTCTAAAGTCGTTGAAACAAAAACTTTAAAAAAATTGTTGTTTCATTGTTTACATTGTAATTTAAGCGCTCGACAGTTTTCGCAAGCAAGCCACTGTATTTTTATTTTAGCCTTAGAATATGAGGTTGAAGAGATTAAATATCTTACCATTGAATATTGTTACACCAACTTTTGTTGCTATTTTGGTGTTTTTGATACAACCTCCTCGTTCACTGAAACATGTTCTTCTCCGAAAACTGAAGCAAAATGGGAAGCAATTTTGTTTTTCTTCTGCTGCTCTGAGGTGAATAGTACTTGGCAAATCACCTCCAAGCTAGTCAATCAGAGTGCGCAAAAGTACTATTCACTATTGTGGTACATACTAAAGAAGTTTATTCTTTTGAGAAAACAAGCAATGTTATAGGATTCCATGAAAAGGCAGTTACTACCCCAAAGAAAGATAGACGGGAAATACATCAGACAGATACAATTCACAGAAGTATAACAGAACGAGCACTTGAAGAAAGAGAGTCGTGACCATCCTTCCGAGAAAATGTTGAAACTATTAATGAAAACACATTGGTTCTAAAATCTAAAGGAAAGATAGTTACTTCAATAACATGTCCACCTTTAACATGCTTCCAAATGAAGTATTAGTGATAATCTTAGATATGGCAATAAAATCCTCTAGTTTTGCATGGCCCAATCGTACATGTATCATGATTCAGCGTTAGTGCGGTGTTTCTCCCTTGTTTAGACGATGTGTTAGTCACTGAAACCAAAACTTCCTCGGATTCACATACCAACCGTTGGGCGAGGTTTGAAGAGTGCACTTTAAAAAGAAAATTCGGTCCTCACAGTGAACTAATTATCGCCGTGAAAGAAGTTATCGTGCACCCTCAGAGGAACCATACATAGCTTCTAATGGTTGCTGATGGGTTTGGCTGATTTATTGTTAAAAATATTTTCTGGAAAAAGACAAAAAACTGAAACTGAAAGCAGAAATAAGATGTGTAAAATGATATATCATCGCCGTAAGGTAAAAGGAAAGCTGACGTTTCGAGCGTTAGCCCTTCGTCAGAGCATCTGAAAAATGATGAGTTATATAGACAAAAATGCAAATAGGTGAACGGCCTGTGGTCAAACTAATAATAATCAGATAAATGAAAACCGCTCATTAATAACATAAGGAACCAAGGTACCGAGTTTAAAAGTTAGTTTTGGTTCATTTCTTTTGCGCGACTCATTAGAGCCATTGTGAAGAGTAATGCCGCCAGTTTGCATGTTACAAAAAGAATGTCCTGGGAAATTCAAATGCCGCGCGACTGCTTTAGCCAAAGAGAGATCATTTGTCTGAACATTCCTCAAATGTTCAACAAATCAATCACCGAATTTTTGTCATGTTTGAACGAAAATAGTGGAGGTTGAGAACAAATGCCAGATGTTTCTGGATTGGACTGCAGAATTCTAAACTACGAAGAATGTTTTTAGCCACTAAATCATTAGGATGATAAGTGAGAATGAATGGAATTCTCTCTTCTCGGTTTGATTCAGCTGGTGTAAAAGCCATCTCCCTACTGACATTTTGGACTTGATAAAGTACCTGGTTGATTACGTGATCTGGATAACCACGTTCAGAAAAAAAAAAACCCGTAGACATTTCAGAGCATTTAGACTGAAAGTCTAAATTGTCATTGCATAGTCTACGAAGTCTAAGAATCTGGGAGTAGAGTTTTTAACATGAGCAGGATGTGAAGACGAGTAGGAAAGATAACTATGTGAGTCCGTAGGCTTGTAGTGGACGCTGGTAGTCAACTTATTCTCTTGGACTGAGATTTTAACGTCCAAAAAAGTACCTGCAGTTTTTGAACTTCCCAAGTGAATTTAACAGCGGGATGAAAAGAATCGACGAACTGAATAAACTGTTCTAATTCATATTTAGTACAAGATGTAGCACCAAGGCAGTCGTCAATATATCTACCAAAAAGTTTAGGTTTAGAGCCATTATACTGTTTAAAGATTTGTTCTTCCACATAGCCAACAAAATAATTAAAATAACTGGACCCCATTTTGGTACCCATTGCTACAGTACACCGTTTATTTGTTGAAAGAATTCACCGTTAAACGAGAAACAATTGAGAGTAAGAACTAACTCTGCTAAACGAACGTATCTGTGGATGGTTCTTTGATAGTGTGCTTTTCAAAAAATATTTTAGCGCAACCAGCCCCTCTTGATTAGGGATAACGGTATACAAAGAAGTCACATCCATGGTGAAAACAAATCTATTATTACCAGAGAAACTGAACTGATTGAGGATGGAAAGAGCATGATTGGTATACAGTATAATAGATGTAGGAAGAGTTTTAACAAAAGGCGCCATTTGTTTGTCCAAATTGCTGGAAATAAGTTCTGTTGGGCAATTACAAGCTAGCTGAAACAATAGGACGGTCCGATTGTTAGGTTTGTGAATTTTAGGTCTTAGGTAAAAAGTGGAAGTTTTAGGCGTTTTGCAATAAGATTACGAGATGTCTTCCACAATAAGCTTGTTGATGGTATCCTTAACACTTTTTTGGTTCTGAAGTGTGTGATATTCAGACATTTTACTGTAAAACTGTTTTAGGTTCCGAGAATTGCCGAAATGCCTCTTTTTATAAAGGTTAGTGCGCTAAACGACTACCGCACTACCTTTATCAGTAGTTTTGTCAACAACATCTTTGAAGGTTCAATTGAAAACAAAAATCGCCTGGAAGTCTGAATTCAGTGATGTTCAGTTCAATGATTGCGGCCTTTCAAAGAGATAGCTATGCGGTGCGCTTTATTTACTGTTATTTTTTTCAATTCCACCGCACATTTAGAACTACACAAAAGATGTTTCCATGCATTACACCACGGTAATACCAAAGGGACTTAATGGCATATGATCTCATCGTGTAATAAAGAATAAATAAATAACTTTTGAAATTGGGTTTCCTCAACTAAAGCCGTTGTTTTTAGAGCGCTTTAGTGACATTTTAGTCAAAACTGTTTTACTGTAACAGTTGGGTTTGGGTGCAAACGAGTGATTAAGAAGGACACAAACAAAATCGCGTCTTTCCACAACAGCTGCTGGAGAAAAAATCCTGAGAATATTTTTTGCCGAACAGAATCTCGAACAGAGCTCTTAACAACATTGTGGTGGAGATCAAAACAGCGCAGGTTAAGATGGCTAGGACACGTTCTCAGGATGAACCCAAGTCATATCCTAAAAGTAGCAATGCACTGGATAATACCACCTGGAAAGAGAAAGCCTGGAAGGTCAAAAACCACCTGGCGTAGATCGGTAAAGGCCTTGGCTGAGATGGACATTGCCTGGGATGAAGCTCGAAAGATCGCAAAGGGTAAAAACAGATGGAAACTCTTGTCGTCGTGTTGTGCCCCACATGGGGGCAAAGAACCTAGGGAAGTAAGTAAGTAAATAAGTTTAGTGTTTTTACACTTGTAATATTCTTTTCCATTAACCTTGCCATATCAATTCGAGCCGAAGCCTCTTTTGTGTCCGTGGTTCTTGATTTTGAAGTCCATTGCACATCATTTCAATAGATAATTACAGTTAAGTATGTCCCCATTTTCGTTTTATGTGGATTATACGGGCGCCAGCAAACTCACTAAAACACAATATTTACAAATTTTTAAAAATACCCAAACTTAGAAGAGAATTATATTATAAATGATCAATTGACTTTGTTATCCATTCACTTATCCATAATTTGTCTTAAACTGACAGCACACAGTTAATTCCAACGCAGTGATTATAATTTATAGTATTGTTACCAATATGCAGAGGCGGACGTGGTTGGCGCAGTTGGTAAGATCTCTGCTTTCAAACCACAAGGTCTCAGGTTCGATCTCAGCTTTCCATCCTTTCGGGGTAGGTAAATGAGTACCAGCATCTGCTGGGAGCTAACCTGCGATGCATTAGTGTCCCATCCAGGGGGAGTCAAAGACTCTCATCCGCTAAACACTACAGAAACCGAAGATAAGTGCCGGCATCCATGGGCCACTAGGCTCGTAAAGGATTTAGCTACCAATTTGCTCCAAATTTTTGACATATAATAGGAAAACATCGCACTTAAAATTTGTTAATCAGTTTTCACAAGAATGAAAAGATTCATATAGAATCGTTTTCACCCCCTAATTGTCTGGTATTCGAGGTAGCGGATTGGTTATTACCTTGAAACATGTGGCGTACTTTAGTATTATGGGCCGTAGTAAGTGCGATTAAAACATTACTGATTACCTCTGCTGGTTGTCACAAGTTCTTAAAGTTCTGTCACTTAAAACATTCTTAATGAATGCACTAATTGCAAACTGAGCAAGCAGCATCAGCAGACGTGGGTGAATCTTCAAAAGCGGTTAAATGACATATACTTCAACTTTGAGCGTCCGTGTTTTTCCTGAAAGGGTCATTAACTTCATAAAAAAACAAGGCGGCATCAGCTGGAAGCTGCGAAGCATCATTTATTCCTTCACTGATAACCACGACGGTCTTTTACCTGGCTTCAAACAACTGCAAGGTTGCCGGATTCGATCACGCACGAGCAGCCTCTCAACTTTATACCTTACTGATTATCAAGACGGCCTTTTACCAGGCTTCAAACAACTGCAAGGTTGCCAGATTCGATCACGCACGAGCAGCCTCTCAACTTTGTACCTTCACTAATTATCAAGACGGCCATTTACCTGGCTTCAAACAACTGCAAGATTGCCGGATTCGATCGCGCACGAGCAGCCTCTCAACTTTGTTCACTAATTATCACAACGGCCATTTACCTGGCTTCAAACAACTGCAAGATTGCCGGATTCAATCATGCACGAGCAGCCTCTCAACTTTAAACCTTCATTAATTATCACGACGGCCTTTTACCAGGCATCAAATAACTGCAAGGTTGCCAGATTCGATCACGCACGAGCAGCCTCTCAACTTTGTTCACTAATTATCACAACGGCCATTTACCTGGCTTCAAACAACTGCAAGGTTGCCGGAGTCAATCATGCACGAGCAGCCTCTCAACTTTAAACCTTCATTAATTATCAAGACGGCCTTTTACCTGGCTTGAAACGACTGCAAGGTTGCCAGATTTGATCATGCACGAGCAGCCTCTCAACTTTATACCTTCACTAATTACACGACGATCTTTTACCTGGCTTCAAACGACTGCAAGGTTGCCACTCTCGATAACACACAAGCAGCCTCTCAACTTGAAACCTTCACTAATTATCACAATGGCCATTTACCTGGTTTCAAATAACTGCAGGGTTGCCGGATTCGAGCACGCACGAGCAGCCTCTCAACCTGTTCGCCATCTTTGTTGGTCATCCTGGATTAGGTAAATATCAAAACAAACTCGTTTATCTATGTAATAATTTTATAGTTTGTAGAAGTTTAGTTGGAAAATATCTCAACCCGCACCGTGCATGTTTCATGGTGTTCACTGGCTGATGATATCAAAATTCCAGTAGTTTTCCTGTTTCTCAGGGTAGAAAATTTATTTTTCCAGAACCCAATGCCTAACTCTCCAATTCAAAAAAAAACATAACAAGAGACTATGCCACCAAAAAAATTGTGAGGGTTTTCAGCTTTCCAGCCGAAGTAAAATGCAAAAAAAATCCACAGAAAAAAATCCTGATACTGAGTCTACATAAATTATATACATTCTATGTAAGAGATAGTTCAGCGGGTTTTGATTTGTTTATAAAACTGTTCACAACGTTTAACATATTTCCATATTTTTTTAACATATTATCTGAGTTTTCCACGGCCCTGAAAAAAAATTCAAAATTCCAGGAGTTTCCCGGGAATTCCAGGAGTAATGAGCACCACGATGTATCTTATTGCAGTTAACAAACACACTTCTGTAATGTTTCAGGAAAATTATCAACTGTCTCTTAGGGCACACAAGAAACTTTGGACAAGTCAGGAATAGGAGACCGTCATTAACCATATTACCTCATCTGGACTTTAAGTTCATAGCCACAAACAACCAAGGCTTTCTGTTCTCACCAGAGATATACGAAGTACTCCAAAAGTCTGACGAGGACAATGCCCCGGATGCATGACATCCAACTCCTTTCCAAGTTGTTTTCGGGTGAACAAGCCAGTGCGCAAGAAAGAGGCTGTCACACCAGAAATCGTTCGTTCATTGTTTGAAAAGTTTGGTCATACTTCAGCTACCTTGTCTGAGCTAAGGGTCCTTACACTTTGTGTTCTGTGTTATGCTGGTTTTCTGCGTTTCAGTGAAGCTGTTCATTTAAGGCGATGCGACATTCAGTTCGAACCGATGTTCATGCGCGTTTTCATTGTGCAAAGCAAGATAGATGTTTATAGGGATGGCGCTTGAGTAATCATTGCTAGAACTTCACAAGTGACCTGCCCTTTAATGCTTATTTCAAGATATTTGAAATCAGGAGAAATTGCTGAAGATTCTCTGATGAATTTATCTTTCGTTCCATTACAATTTTTAGAAAATCGGGCAGATATAAACTTAGGGGCTCCAATTCGTTATCATGTACCCGCGCTCGAGAGATTGTTCTAAGTGCTTTTCAGAGTACCGGGTTGCCAAAATCTCATTTCGGGCTGCATAGCTTTCGAGCAGGCGGTGCTTCTGCGGCCGCAAATGCTAATACTAATGACCGGTTGTTTAAAAGGCACGGGCGTTGGAAATCTGACAAAGCTAAAGACGGCTACGTCAAAGATAGCATAGAGTCCTTGCTATCAGTGTCTTGATCATTGGGCATTTAATCTTCACAGTTCCCGTTCTTTATTATTTGCACGCGCTGCCGTGTGGACACACTTCTGTAAGTCTGTGTAGTATTCAATGATAAATAATTTATATTCGGTTGAGCGAGGTAGCGAATTAGAATATAATTGTTAACATATTATAAAGCTACCCGCCTCGATTAGTTATGCTATCTGCGGTGTAGATCTTCCATATATATTGTTATTGCCTTCCAAAATAAACATGTTGTTGTTGTTCTTTCTCTAATAAAACTTGATTCTTCAAATAGAAAAATTTACCTCTATTACTGCTTGTGATAAGCTAACGGGTTTGGATACAGTGCGAACCAGCAAGCCAGAAATCCCTGATCCCAATAACCGCAAGTTACCTAAGGAACTGTAGGCAAATGGCAGTGCTAATAGGCTAGCTAATGTGTAATTTAGGCTAACTGTAATGGCTTGCATGACTCCTATGACTTGGAGCCATGTGAACCGAGCAAGCAAGAAATCCCTTATCCCATTATAAGGGCAAACCGCAAGCTACCTAATCTAACTGTAGGCCAACCAGTGTGACGTTTAGGCTAACCAGAGTGTTATTTAGGCCAATCAATGTGTTATTTTAATAGGCTGACCAGAGTGGCTCGCTGGCTTACAGATTATCCGGAATGGTTGCACTTTTGCTGGGATTTTCTAAGGGCCCCCAGGAATGATGAACTAGCTTTGCAACATTTTTTTTTTTGCTTGCAGCAGTGCAAGAATATTTTTCTATTTCATTTGTGCTGCATACAATTTTTTTCTTCCAACAAGCGCATGCAGGAAATTTAAATTTCAAAAGTTAAATGGTCGGCCCCTTAAGAGACTTGATTGCTTCTTAGTTAAGTTTGCAAAATTTGTGAGAATTCCCGAGCAGGTAAAAACCCGAGACATTGTCACCGAGTTGCTCTCGAATTCTTCTAAATGTTCGCCTCGGCTATGAAAGCACGAAGAAAATGTTTTATTTCTATTTCTTTAAATTACTTTCTAAACTGATGTTCTTCTTGTATGTGTCCATCAGTTTTCTATTGCCCTTGCTGTTGAGCTCTGTACATTGTGGTCCTTTCTATCACTGAATATGAATCTGTCAGGACGACAACGCATTTTCTTTCCGTTGATTTTTGTCACTTCTATGCCAGTTACTTTAGCAGTCAAAGTGTCGCACTGCTCAGGTCTTTATGAAGATCTTTTGTTTTTGCAATATGTTTTAAGACTTTCATTTCTTCGTTATTAGTTTTTTTTCTCGACTTACAAATAATTTATTCACAGTTTTCTGATTACAGTTGATTAAATGCTTCAGGCTCTGCTCTTTAGTTTTGATTAAAATTATAATTGGAAGTTAACAATGCAGGCCCGTACGCAGAGGGGGTGCGGAGGGTGCGCACGCAGCCCCCCCCCCCATCCTCTCCATATTCAAAGGCCGTAACGGTCCACTAAGTCCACTTGATTATAAAAGTAATGAGTACAAAAATAAAGTTTACCATGGAAAATGATGAAAGCATATTTATTTTCCTTTAAAACAACTTCCATAATAAATTAGAATAAAATCTAATTTGCCGGTCCAGCAAAAATACCAAAGTTATTTTTACGCAATACTGTCCTGAAAATATGAAAGTTGGGATAAAATGACGTCATGTCAGGGGGAGGGGTGGTCCCAAAAAATTTTGTTCGCACTCCCCCAGCAAAATTCCTGCGTACGGGCCTGCAATGTTCATTCCGAGAGTACACGGTTGGGAGAATTTCATGACGATACCGCCGTCTGGTTTATAGCTTAGATGTTAAGGTGCCAATCTATCGGGTTCGATTCCCAGCCTAGCCGGACCAAAACTCAGTCTTAAAATAATTGAGGTGCTACCTTTGCGAATGGTTAGTCTTTCGTGTCTTAGCAGACAAGAATGTTAAACTGCAGGGCCTCGAGACATATCCGTGTTTATGTATGTCTGTATGTGTGTGTGTGTGTGAAAGGTTAACCCACTCAGGAATCAGGGTGGTAATTTACGTAAAATGGTGCCTCCAATTAGTAGCCCATTAGTCAGTTAAACAAACTTGCCCTATGAGACATATCTGTGGTTATATGTATATGAAAGGTCTCCATCGACCCGCTTAGGGTAGTGAAGATGGTGCCCCCAATTAGTTGCCCTTTGGTCAATGGAAAAACTTGCCACCTAAACAAATTCGTTATTATTACTCGGGCTTCCTAGATCCTGTGGAAAGCCCGAGTTATAAATCCGGCTTCGTTTTTTTCCTGCCCGGCCAGGTTACAAAACGCAGTGTTTGACAGCTAGCTCCTCAAAAATTAGCCAATTAGCGCTCTGGATTAATAGGCAGAGCGAGGAGAAACAACATAGTGGTCATAGAGATATGACTAAATTTAAATGTGATTCGATCGATGCGGTTTATTGACGATTGTTCGGAGAAATTGTGCAGGGAACAACGGAATAACAATCTTGTTTACGTAAACAATGAACTGTAGTTGTACCTTTTAAAGCATTGCTCAACATCTTAACTGCTTGTTTTTACACGTCGTCAAGAAATACTGTTTCATGTAAAGGTAGAATATGTTTTTTTCGCTGTGGTGTTTCTAGTTCGCAGTTCGCTGGTTGTTTTTTATTTCAAAAATAGCAAGATAGTATCAACATATTGACTTGAATTTGTTAAAGCGGAGCTGAGCTAAATTTATAAACCGCAAACTTCAACGAAAGACTTACTATTTTTGAAACAATTCCATCACGGTAGTGAAGGGTGTACATTTCCCACAGATGAAATGTTTGTATCTGAAAGCAAAAGCTCTGTATGTTTTTCAACTGGCACTGATCGACGTGTAAAATCAAAATAACAAATATTTCAATCGCCATTTCAACGTGACCAACGTTTTCTAGTGTGGCTGCAATTTCATGCGAACATGCAATAGTTCTTTGTTGCTTGAAAAAGTGGAATATCATTTTTATCGAAGTATCAAACTGTTTTCATACAGTAATTGAATTTGGAACTTGTACTACGTTATGGCTTATGCGCTGCAGTCACGTTATTTGTTTACTTGAAAATATTGTTGCAGTTTCTTTCTTTCCTCTGACAGTAAAAAACTTTGTGACTCTCGCACAATTTTTTTGTTAAAAAGAATTTTTTTTATTTTCATTTCGAAACTAAATTTATGTTCGAATTAAGTCCTAAAGAAAAGCCCGAGTTTACGCATTTTATGCGTCTAATTATTTTTATCACTGAATGTCTTCGTGACTTTACAATTATTTTATTAATGACAAAACCTTTACAAAACCTTACATTATCTTTAACTCACACTGTTCATGCACATTGCTATTCAGTGTACTTGTACATTTTTTGTAATTGTTTAACACCTGCATTCTTTCAACTCCACTAATTCAAACTTGATATATACTCTTAGAAACAGAAACGAGCTCACGGCTTGTTTGTGTTAAAATAGAAGTAGCAATGAAGTCCTATTCTAATGATGCTAACTTATCGAATTGTTTAGGCGTGATATTGAGATATGCAAATCGTTAGGGCTGTTCAACCACAGCATTTTTAAGTATTTCAATATTTCAATTGCTCAATTTTCGGGGATTACTTAAATATTTTAAATGATTTATATTTATATTTTTAGCTACTGATATCAATATTTTTTACTGATCACGTTGGCTTACTGAAATAAACCCTATGTTATCGTGATAAAAAGCACTTCTTGCGCACTGAGACTGAGCGGTAACTTAACCTTGCCTAATGGAATCGATTGCCTCAGGTTTCGTGTTCGGTAACGCAACAGCTCACGCTACAATAGCTATTCAGAACACACATATCCAGACTGCTGCATCCAACTTTCAATATCTATGCTAATATTAATTTCATATTTATATACATTTTTCAATCTGATTGCCATCTTAAATCAACTATTACTGTTTCAACTTCCAGAAATTCAGTCATGGTATAACTGGCATTAAGATATATAAAAACATTCTTTAAAAACAAAATTTTGAGAAAAGTTATTTAAACAAAATTTATCAATTTTACCGTATAAATTCCATCATCAATCGGGGACTTATTCTAACGTAGTTGCGGGAATTTTCCCGCTTTTAGTTAGAGTGATCATCAATTCTGAGAAACAGAGGAAGCCCGAGCTGATACCGGAACAAGTAAACATGTTGCTTACTTCATCAACTATGGGCCTCAAGAAACTTCTGCTCTGTTAGCACAATGACAATCACTTTCAATATATTTAACCGCGGCCGGCTAAATACGTTGTTTCAGTGTGGTTCTTGGTCGAATGTGATGCATGACTCGCTTAAAAAGAACACTGAAACTTTAAATGTCATTTTATAACATCCTGGAAAAGTTTCTTGATCAAATTTTCATCTGCTGATCAGCGAAAGATAAACTTATGCGGGACACATTTTATAAGCTCGTGAATCAAAAGCCGATAAAACATCAGGAGGACTGTATTTACAACATAAAAGGTATGAAAATAATGGTGGCCTTTATAGAATATGTATTAAGTGAACTCTAATACCATAAGGAACTTAAGAAAACGTAATACGTATGCGACACGCGTTACATAATTACTCGTATTCTTTCATTCCGGGTCTTGAAAAATTTGAGGTTCTGGTTTTGCTCTAAGTTCTGCAAATTGTGGGGACCTTCGCGTCTTCTAGGATAAGGAGGAGTCCGAGAGCTCTTGGAGACTTCTGTGTTTATGTGTGTGTGTCAAGTGAACTATCTCCGTCTAGCTTAAAGTGGTGAAGATGGTGTCCCCAATTAGTAGGCATTTACC
>JAPEIX020033467.1:0-12056 GCA_026122405.2 Zoanthus sansibaricus
TCACTATTTTAAGCTTCACATGACGCGATTATTAAAAGATATGTTTTAAACAATTTTTAAAAAGTTTAAATTTAAAATTTAAAGTTTAAACCTTGAAGGTTTAAATTAAGCTTAAATCTTACCTTTCTTTGAGGGCTTGTCGTTTCTCAGAGGTACGAATTCTTGGATGCCAAGCGATATGGTGTGGAGCCATTTTGTAATAGGTTTCCTGCACTTTAGTGAAATAATCATATAATTTCAATCTGTTTGCTTCAGCTGACCAGTCACATGTCGTGTCCCTTTGCCCCTGAGACGCTGCACAAGGCGATGACGAGCTTTTGACTGCACCAACTATTACGACTATTAAACCAATAACGAAAATCAAGGCCGCGACCACCATCAATGCAATAAACCATCCAGGAGTAGAGTTTCTTTGAAATTTTAGAGGCGGAGGCGCATCAAACTGCGATGTCGTTGTGTCCGGATCCTTCAACATTTCCAACTCCTCCTTCTCGTCTGAATTCATCTTTGATAAAATTTAATTTTCCGGGTTTATTAACTTTCAAGATGTAATCGCTATAAATTTACGTAGATTACTTGCATTTAGTGGCACTGCGCCACTTTTGAACAGTGGGGTATATAATCTACTCTATTCACGGTTCAGTTTAGTCCAGAATGATTTGCAATCAGTTAACACGCTTGTCTCGCATGTTATATTTCATGACCTGGCCTATGGGATCATATTCAAATTAATGAGTCATTAACAAATATTGGTTTATTATATTCAGGGCGGCTCGAGGATGTTTTGAAATTTGAAAGTCTAAACTTTGACTTGTTATAAAGTTTTGGCTTTTGCGGACAGTAGAAGTGTTTCAAGCTGCTCTTCATATAAACAGCTCTTTTTATAAGAACCAGTAAATTTTACCGAGGCTCAATTGTTCTTGAAAAAAAAGATAGGCTACATCAGCCTCAACTTGTTCTTAATTTGTTTCTATTTCTGTGAGCGGTTTGAAATGATGAGAAATCAAAACAAAAGGACAAGACATCAATCGTCTGTATTTTGAGGAGATATCTCTATTACATGAATACCTTGGAAGAACAGTAGATATAAAATGGGAAACAGTGATTTTGAGTTTTTACTATTCACATTGCAAACGCAGGCAAGATTCAGTAAAGCCGCGCAATCAGAAACATTTTCATTTTATTTCAGCCTCAGCCTGAGCTTGTGCTTAACTTGTTCTTAATTTTCGACTAATCTGAGCCTCAATGTTCGTATAAAGTTGTTCTTAAAGAAAAAAATGCATGTAGTTTCTGCAAAGACGCTCCTACGCTGTCATGTTTTGATCATGTCAATCGTGTGTTTTTTAAAACTGAATGATATTTCCAAAATTAAAGGTCTCAATAACACAATGAGGGAACAATTTTTAAAAACGAAACAACTCTTTTAATGTAACGGGATGAAGAGTCGTTTTGCTTTTTAAAAAAACTGGATGATATTGTGTAAACACTATTTACTGATTTGAGGCCCCTAATATAATAATTAGCACACGGTGACACGCTGAAATGAAAGAACCAAAGCATGCTAATATATGTCAAGCCCCTCAAGGCTCAAGGAATTTTAATCAATTGTTATGACATTTAAACTATAGAATTAAAATTTTCGTCCAAAACAAGCAATTGGAATTCTGATTAATTTTTAAAATTTGTGAATATTTAGAAAATATGCAGTTTTTGACTTAGGTAATCGGTCATTTGGCTTGAATACAAGATTGTATTGTAAGATCACTTCTTGATTTAGAGTAACAGTTTTTAATTGTCTCAATGGGGCGCCGCCTGATGAGCTGAATGCCAATATATTTAACCAATGCTGAACTCCAAATTAATTCAAGCTATATATAATAAAAACGCAGCTATAAAACTCCAAAGATACACGCTAAATGTAATTATACTACTTCGTACTAACTAGTTTTGCTTTTTTAATGCTTTAACTTTCAAGTTTCAAACAAACATGCTTGGCTTCAAACAAACATGTTTGTCGCGTTCTTGAAACTAATTCAAGCAGATGATCTATTGTGCCTCCGAGCACGCCAGCTCAACCAAAGCACGAAAAACAGCTTTGTACAAATTCTTTCTTTTAAAAATCTGTCATTCAGCCGTTCACAGTGCAAGTAGAGAAAACTAAAGTAGCACGATATTTACGACTATATAAAAGCTAATCATGCAATGGATCCGAAACCAGTTGTAGACTTGCACGTAGTTTAGGTATCCTGCTGATGAACAGTAAAACTCTTTTGTTATTTAATTTTTTCAGCAATATTTTTGTTATGTCTGTTCGTCTAGGCCCACTCTCAACAAAACTCCAATAAAAGGCAATACGTTAATTAGTTTCAAGTGAAAGCGCTAAAAACACAACATACACTGTTGCAAAAAAAAAAAAAATAAATAAATAAATAAAAAAAAAAAAAAATTGGCGTCGTTGCAAGTTGTCGAGTCGTTGTTTATGTTTATGTTGTGTGTTTATATTATGCTTAAGGTACCACAGGTAGCCCAAGCTCTTAATTAGTGTTGATTTACAGCTGATTTACAATAAATGTATGGGAAATTATATGAACTTAATTAAACACAAATTTCTTACCTTAAATCGCAATAAAATCCAATGAAATTTCCAAAGCGTGCGTGTTCATGCATCCCTGCAATATATCTTGGCTGAATTTGAGCGAGTTTTTTAACTTGATTTTTCCCCGCCTGTAACAATAGAAGGGGAAAAATCAAGTTAAACTGAACAAAACTCGCTCAAATTCAGCCAAGATATATTGTTTGAGCTAAATTTGTATTGTATATTGTATATTTTTATTTCTTGATCAAACAAAAAAAGGCAAAAGCTAGTCTGAGTGCTGTTAGGTTTGACAACACAGAGGCATCTTCAAGTCTGCTTTTCGAGACATCTTTGTGTTCGCATTGCTAGCTGCACATTAAATTAGGTTAGTTTAAAAGCAAATTGTGTAAAAATAGGCATTTGATTTGGCAAAAAAGGTAAAGAAGATTTTCATCATTTTTAACACAAACGTTGACCGCCTACAATTAAAAAACTTTGCGTCCAGAATGATTGCCATTTTTTAAATTCCAAGCCGTCGATTGAATTTTTACTGAATTATATTCAGTTATCGTAGAACCATTTTTTAAATTTTTGTTCCGACCGATTGACCCTAAAATTGAAAACAAAAATCCGTGCTTCGAAAAATTAAATTGGTCTTGCCATAATAGAACTACAGTTTTTATACCTGCCAACTTTTAAAAAAATTTAGGCGGCTTATGTGTAAAATCCTCAATGATCTATCTGCCCCCAACTGAGCAACTCCTTTGTAAACTCAATGATACTAACATAAATTACAATCTTAGGAATAGCACTTCCAGGGCCATACACAAATTTTCTGAAGCGAAGTATAGTGGTGCAATGCTCTGGAACAATCTTTCCTATGAGGCAAAGACCGCACAATCGCTTTCGGATTTCAAACACAAACTATTTGCGGCCTCCTCGCCTTCTATGCCTTCTACTGGATCGCACTGATTCCATGTAATTAAGGTACTTTTTATTTAAAATCTTTAATCGATTATCTTAAATACATATACACTTTATTGTAATGTATTTACCTGCGCCCCACCTGAAAACCAGCTTTTGTTATGTGCGGCTAGCGTACTAAAATAAAGTTGTATTATACAATCTAGAAAAAATCATTTAGTACCGTTTAAAAAATTAAAATAAAGGAAAACTGATTAAAACTAGAAAAACTAACACCTTTTCAGTTAAATGGCAAGCAATCAAAAGGATAAAAATGTACAAATAAATGATAAAAAAACTTACAAATTTCATTCCAAGGAATGAAAATTAGAAGTGAAAATGCTTAACAAAATAGCTCTCTTTAAAGACATGGTTGTAATGTACACATGAGTTACAAAGAAAGTCTTGTAACTGTCTGTATTACGTATAAAGTTCGTTAAAAAGTATACGAGGGTTTCAATCAATCAATCAATAAACTTTATTTAATCTCGAATTTACAGGGTAGCACTCAAGTGCTAATATCTTCGAGCTAACTACATTAATAAATAATTATAATAAAAAGTTATTACTATTTAACAAATAAGATAATTAACTACTTAGACAACTAATTTACAAATTATCATGATTTAGAAAGGTTTGCGGTTCCTGCCCTTTTAAGTAAATTATTGTTCCCAGTAGATATCAGTCGTCGAAAAGAGGTAAAATCAGAAATAGTGCGGTAATGGTCAGGAAGGGAATTCCAAGATGTTGCTGCCAAGTAACTAAAGGAATTGATACCATAAGAAGTGGTCAATGGTTTGGGCAAACAGAGCATATTATGTCCTCTTAAAAAATAGGTGCTAGAGCGTAAACGAAACATATCTTTTAAATATCTTGGATAATCAGAAAAATGAAGACATTTAAAAATAGTGAGAATCATGTTTTGTAAACGCTTGTCCTTAAGGTTTTCAGTTCCTGCCTTTTTAAGTAAATTATTGTACTCAGAGTTAAAATCCTTGAAAATAAATCGAAGAATACGTTTGTTTAAAAGGTCCAGTTTATCAGAATCTTGTTTACTAGAGAAATGCCACACCATAGAACAATAATAAAAGTGAGGAAGTATAAATGCCTTATAAAGACGGAGCATGGTTTCAGTAGACATCAGCTTGCCAAACCTTGTCATAACGCTAAACTGATTGTTTACTTTATTACATATAGTTGACACATGTTGCTTAAACTTAAGATCTTTATCAATTGTAACGCCGAAAAGTTCCATTGAGTCATTTACTGAGAAATTAAACTGATGGTCAGTTTTTCCTAGTATCATCCCTTGGTGTTTGCTGGGATTTGCTATCATTCCATTGATCTCGTACCAGGCATTTGCTGAGTTAACCTCACGCGAGATACGCCTTTCCAAAGATACCGGATCCGTATCGGCGGTGTAGAGTTGACCATCATCTGCATACATATTTAATTTTACAGTTTTGATTTGTAGAAATAAATCATTTATAAAAATATTAAAAAACATTGGACCAAGAACACTGCCTTGAGGTACTCCTCGCATGACTTCTTGCCAATCAGAACTTGTATCACCTACTTTTACCCGCTGCATCCTACCGTGTAAGTAATCTTTAAGAAGCATACAACTTCTACTGTTAACACCATAGGCCTTCAGCTTGGCCAGCAAGAGTCCATGCGGTATCGTGTCGAAAGCCTTAGATAAATCCATTGATATCACTGCAACAATTTGTTTATTATCCAGACTACGTTTCCAATCTTCTGTTAACCTCATTAGCGAGGTTTCACAGCTATAGTGTCTCCTATAAGCTGAAATGTAGTCAGACAATATTTCAGAATAGAACTGGTCTAGTTGAGAAGCAAGGAGTTTCTCAAAAACATTATTTAGGGCCGGTAAAACAGTAACGGGTCGATAATTCTCTTTACTCAATTCATCATTTTTCTTGAAAAGAGGTGTAACCTGCCCCATTTTCCATCGAGAAGGATATTTGCATTGTTTGATCGATTCATTCATTAACTCTGCTAGTGGACCAGATATCGCAGAAGCGGATTCCTTAAGAAGCCGCGGAGTTATGGTGTCGTGGCCGCAGGCCTTGCGTGCGTTGATGTTTGATAGTAGTTTTTCAACCTGGGTCTTATTGGTGTATTTAAAATTAAAATTATGTGTGGCGTTCTTTCTTCTGTTTTCCTCTGCAATTGCTCGAATGCTGGGGTGTGCACTTAATTCATTTCCAAAGTTATTTTCTTTAATGTCCTTTACATAATCAACGATGTGAACAAAATAGTTGTTGAACAATTCAGCTAGTTCTTTCTTATCCGTAATAACCACATCGTTTTCAATTAGTGTGATGTCATTGGCTTGTTTACTGGACCTCGAATGCATAAAAGGACGATAAGCCTCCCAAAATGCACGTGGATTGTCGGTCTCTGACTTGTTTTTAAAATGATCTTTAATCGCTTTGCGCCTAATTGACGTGCATTTGTTTCTTTGTTTCTTGTATTCGGCGTAATTAGCGTCGGTCCTCTCATGCGTGAACTTCTTCCAAAGTTTGTTGCGGTGACGAATGGCTTTACGCCATTGTTCGTTCATGAAAGGAATTTGATTGCCCCTTATGTGTGCTTGCTTTTGTGGTGCGTGCTCGTTTAGAATGTCAAGGTACAGTGACTCAAACACGTATTGTTTATCGTCAATATCGTCAAACACCTCCATAACGTGAAAAGGGACATTATGTAAATCGCGTAAAAATAAATTCTGGTCAAAATTCTTTAGACTTCTCAGTTGTATTTTGCGAGATCGCAACCGCGGAGCTGTGGTTCTCAAAATAGTATATATTAGAGAATGATCGCTGATATGAGCATCCACTACGCCCGATGAAAATATTCTTCTTGTGTTGTTTGTTAAAATCAAGTCGAGTAAAGTTGACGATGTCTTGCCTATACGAGTGGGTAATTTAATCAAATTTTTGAGACCGTATATTTCCAGTAAATCTTTTAAGTGACCACTGTCCTTAGGATCCAACAGATTACTATTGAAGTCTCCAACGCAGATGACATCGTTTGGAAAAGTCGTAACAACTTCAAATAACCTGCTCAGTTCAAATTTCCACTGAGATGTTGGAATAGATGGAGGCCTGTAAATCGCCATAACAGTGAGCCAGGATTTTGCTACCTTCACTTTCAGTATGATGTGTTCAGTCCTGAAGTTTGACGTATCGATACCATTTTGGTCTCCAAGCTTTTTTGTCACTGAAAATTTCTACTGAAAATCCCGATTAATACACACACAAGAGTAATGTATCACATAATAAATAAGACAGCTCCTTCGCGCCTTCAGAGCCTGCTGAAAATCAAGACGAACATCTGGGAGAATTCAAGAGCAAATCAGTGAGAACCTGAGCCGCAGTTGAGCGTTTTTACCTGCTTGAGAATTCCATTTTAAACTGGCTCTGTAATTTTTGCATTTAAGCGATTAGTCATTGTTGCATTTTCTGTTTTATAATTGGCTACTGTAACACTTTCTGTTTTATGATTGGCTGTTGTAATATGTTCTGCTTTGTGATTGGCTGCTGTAAGATTCTCTGCTCTATATAAATGGTTGGCCTAACAGTATGGCAAGAGTTCAAAGATTGAAACTTAATTGCTTTTCTTTGAGATCCTAGGTCGGTACATGCAAGTGTGAAAGGTTTAAGGACTCCCTTTCACAGATTTCTACCATAGGACTTTATCGACGATTGCCATTTAAACACCAAGCACGTATTCACTAGGTCTAGCAAGAAACTTTTTTTAAGTTTTAGTTTTTGTATTGGATATATTTTATAGTATATTGTTATTATCATGATTGTTATTGTTATTGCTATTATTATTATTACGGCCTAAAAACAAGTAATATCAATGTTTGAACATTTGTATTTATAACAAATTTTTCTTGGTTCAGAATATAACGAGCTATAGTACAGAAGCTCAAATAAAAAAAATAAAAAAAAGTAAACTATACACTTTTAATGAAGTTGAAATTTAGCTGCGAAGGAACGGTGCTTAGTCACTCAGTCCTTATCTCCACACAGCTACTAGTGGACGACAGCAGGTTTTTTTGTTCTTGAGTTTTAAAACCTAATTATCAAAGTGTTAAGAAATACCCGTTTTACTCACCAGATTTCCAACTAGCTCCTGAGCCCTGGTGCGTAGAACAAGTTACGAAAAAAAGAAATAAATTTTAAATCATAATTGGACACAAATGCCATTATATTAACACGTATTAGTAAATTTACTCCGATGATTATAGAGTTTCCCAAGCTTTTGAACACTGGTGAGGCGCAGGTATTATGCCGGCTATAATCGTCACCTCGCACGAGAACAAACTTTTAAAATGAAGGAAAACTACTTTGAATGGCAAAAAGTATTATCATCAATTTACACCACGTGAGATTGAGACCTTAAAAATGAGGCCAAATAATATACTGCAGGAATTAAGCATGTACACAAAACGTTCTAAAACGAGTCCTAATATTAATATTCCTTTAGAAAGTTGGATAATCAAAGTTTGGATGGGTCGTATTTGCAAGGATATTTACCTTAGCTTGGACTGCAATTCTGCAACCTGCTTCTGGTAATCTTCAAGCTCGTCTCTAGACAAATTTAAGCAATTTTTAACAGATCGTAACATTTTAGAATAATCAAGGTATACAAACATATGCTTACTCCAATCATTTTCTTATGGCAATATCTTGTGTAAAGTATATCAGAAGTTATCTTACATACACTAAAACTAAAGCATAGCTTTTAAAATAAATGCGCACATACTGTAACTTTATATAACATGAATTTGTTAACATTTTTGAATTTTTTTTCTACTGTTGGGTTAAATTCCATAAGAATTACAGTACATAACTTTATAATTGAAAGGTACTGTTAAACAACTATAATGATTGAAAATGTTGCGGCGTTTAAGCCTTGCTTAGTTAGTATTAATTAAAAAGACTAAGAGTCTTTGATTCTCCCTGGACGGATACTCAGCAGATGGTTGCACTCTGGACATTTACAGATCTCGTATCAATGGAAAGCTGTGTGAGCCTTAGTAGAAAGGTTTGATATCAAATGAATGTTCAAATTTCGAAGGAGCTACAAAGGGCTGGAACCAGATTTCAATAGCTACGCCAACAAAACCAACTTCACTAAAGATGCATAAACAATGCATTTCTTAGCATAGTTCTCATGCAGGCTTAGGTTACCATAATAGTGGTTGTCATCTAGTGATGCCAACTACCAGGGCGACCTCATTGCCCAGTTTAGTTTCTTCAAGATAACTACTAGCTCGCCTGTACTGTACAATATAAACTTGAAGATACAGTATCTAAAAAAGGTTGGTGATATGAAACTATAAAATTATGTTTTCAAGCACTCCACTCCTGATCCCGCTATACCACAGCAACAACATCTTACCTTGTGGAGTAAAGTAGAGCCTCCAACTGACGACACTTCGTTTCATGGAGTTTCCGAATTTTGTTCTGCAAAGTTTTTTAAAACGAAATTAACCGCACATTTAGTTTAGGTTAAAGTAACAGTTTTCCAGGACATTCTTTTAAGAACGTGAAAGCTGCATAGCAATCAAAGATTCGAATAAAATTAATGGTCAGTGGAAAAGAGCAGAAATTACTTGTCAACTATATAATTTTCTCCAGTATGAAGTTTCTATATTATTCTTATCATTTATTAACTATTGTTTACTTTCAATCTTTCTGGCTCGGCCAACAACAACTACCTTCTACAGTTCAATCCACAAACGTTTTATATTCTCACTACATAAACACAGGACATCCCTTACAATTTTAATTGATCCATGCAACGAAGGACTAACGATCATCTCTATTGCATTTTACTTCAACACATAAGTATTTAGATTGCCTGAATCACAAACATACCACTTCCTTTTCCAGCTCCAGTACAAATTGTCTCTCTTGTGGAGAAAAAAAAATCTGCAAAAATATAAGCTAATTATAAAACGATTTTTTGGCACTGCATGAGGCAACCTAAAATCTAAACCTCTCCAAAAAATCTTAAATTATAAATCTATCTTTTAAACATTGACATTTAATTAGGATGTTTTTTCATTAATAATTTGCACAGACATTCCTAATTGTGCCTGTTAATAACGATAATAACAATATTTGTTTATACATTGGGGGCTTAGGCTGAGCAGTACAGTTGTTTCATATACCCCTCATTCTGGTATTATTCAGTAGATCTGCCGGAGCCTCACTGTGTAATGAGGTAAAACAAAATACAGCTGGAGTATTTGGCCGCACTTGCATCTCACTCAAATAAATAAAACTGGACCCTGGAATACTCACACACTAAACAACTTAACTAATCATGAGACTGCTACGTTGCCAGCATAGTTGTCCCTGGTGGCTGTAGTGGTAAGGACTGCTGAATATACTCACACACTAAACAACTTAAATAATCACAACTTAACTAACTTAACTAATCATGAGACTGCTACGTTGCCAGCGTAGTGGTCCCTGGTGGCTGTAGTGGTTAGGACTCCTGACTATACAAGGAGACGTGAATGGGTTCGATTCCTGCTCAGGGAATATACCAATTTTTTTTTGGACGAGTGTATTTATTCAATAACAAAAATATTAATACCAATAATAATCATAGTTACTGTCCGTATCAAGTATTAAATTAATAAACAAAGTTAGGATCAATGTATGTACACCTGACTATTGTCAACCACATTATAGGTTTGAAACTGTCTTTCATTATTGTTACTTTTGTCTGGAGTAGATGGCATGGTCTTTCTGTGATATCCATTCTTCTCAGTGTCAGTTTGGATGGTCTCCATGGGAGCATTATCAAGCTCAGCACCAGTTAACTCAGTCTGACAAGCTACCTCCTTAAGGCATACACTGAGCTGTGTCTGTTTTGAGCTGGTGTTAACTAGTCCCTAGCAAATACAGCAACATAAATGTCATACTCATGTATTGGGATTGAGAATTTTTTAAGATATATATCTATTAGATTAATTATTTTTCTCTTTTTTTAATTTAGTTTAAAAATGAATTATTTAAATTCTGTTTTGTAATAATTATTTTTTTCAACCTGTAAGAGAATCTGCTTTATTGTAGTTTCTAATTCAGAATAACTAAGAGTTATGAATGACAAATTCACTATAAATGATTATGTTTACACTAGTGTAAGCCAAATGTTGTTTCCTCAAAGGTGCTGATTTTTTAGTTTACTTAATCTTTTATACATGAGTTCAATCAAGCATCCATAAATGAAAAATAGATCTAAGACTACATCCATCACTGTGATTCGTTTAGTTGAATATATAACTGGTTGTCAATTGGACTTTAGAACTATCCGGCTACGACCAGTCACCTTAAGCTGAGCTACCTCAATGACCAAACTTTTCCATTTCTAATTTTCCACCTTGAAAATACAGTTGCCTTTTCACAGTCCTTCCCAGGGCAGATAGAAAGACTTGATAGAAAAGTTTGAAAAGATACAAGACTCATGAAGACAGTCTGCTTCAGGGACGGTGGAGCGTAATTTGAAGTAGGGGAGCTAAAACAATTGAATTTTTAAGGTGATGTTTACAGAAGTGAGTGTCAAATGTACGAGCTATTAGAGGGGTCTGGGGGCATGCTCCCCCAGAAAATTTTGAAATCTAGAGTCTCGGAAATGCTATTTTCATTATTTTTCACAAGATATTTTGTCATTTTCTTTTTATCAATATTTGTTTCGGCTTAAAACTGGGGGGACTAAAGCCCCCCCAGCCCCCGCCATCCCTGCTGCTTATAAAAATTCTTGAGACTGATGCAACTCTTCGAGCACCAAGATATAATTTCCAGTACAATAAAACTCACGTATAAGAACATAATTTTTTTCCAAGTTAGGCTAAGTAGGCTCTTATATTTAAATAGAACTTAACTGTAAAGTTAGGCTACTTACTGTAGGTTGCCCTATCCCCCATGATTTATGCCCTTTCCCCCATCCCCCAATAAGCCATGCCCAGTCCTGATGCCTCATGATTAATTCTATGTCCCATCCCTCAGGACCCATGCCCAGTCCTGATGCCTCATGATTAATCTTATGCCCCATCCCTCATGACCCATGATCTTTCCCTCACGTCCCATCCCCCATGATCCACACCCCAACCCCCATGACCCATTCCCCATGATCCATGTCCCAACTCCCATGCCCATGAACCATCCCCCATGCCACATGATCCATGCCCCATCCCTCATGACCCAAGGCTGTTCCCCTATGCCTTATCCCCCCATGAACCATACCCCATCACCCATCCCCCATGCCATATGATCCATACCTCATCCTTCATGCCCCCTCCTCCATACCCCATGAACCATACCCCATGCCCCATGATCCATGCCCCATCCCTCATGACCCAAGGCTGTTCCACTATGCCTTATCCCCCCATGATCCATACCCCATCACCCATCCCCCATGCCATATGATCCATACCTCATCCTTCATGCCCCCTCCTCCATCCCCCATG
>JAPEIX020033519.1:0-12056 GCA_026122405.2 Zoanthus sansibaricus
TATCTGGACTCTCGATTATCTGGACTCTCGATTATCCGGACTCTCGATTATCTGGACTCTCGATTATCCAGACTCTCAATATCCAGACTCTCGAATATCTGGACTCTTGATTATCGAAACTCTCGATTATCTGGACTCTCGATTATCCAGACTATTTACGGAGGTCCCGAAGAGTCTGGATAATCGAGGTTTGACTGTAAATACTTTAGAAGTTCTTGTTGTACCTGTCTCAGGATGAATGGTCATTCCCAGTATGGGCACAGGAAGACCTGTTCTACCACAGATCATTCTACCGCCCAATCTCATGTCACTCTTTTTCTCTAGTGGTGTCAAGGATGTCTTCACAGGTAGACCAGTCTCTGGGTTAGTTGGATAAGGGATGTATGGGATAAGGGCTTCTGCTGAGCCTGCGGCATCAGCGTTTGTGCAGTCAGCGGTAACAACTAGTCTAGAGCCAAGAGGATCATAGCCAACATTGCCTGAAGAAAAGAACAACAAAGTTCACAAAATAATTTGGTTATACAACTATACCTGTTTTTCCTAAGATGGACAATTGCACGAGCTATATGTCTAAGACTAGAACCTCAGTTGCAGGCCTAACACACTCTGGAAAGTTCTTTTTAAAATAATTATTGGAAAGTTTTTACAGCATTTCTTGAAGTGACTCGGAGAATGACTTAATCTACTCTACACTGAAATATGTTTTTTATCGCCGTATGCAGAGTAAGAAGCTGAGGTTACTAAATTCAGATGGGCGACGCTTGTCAGTGTTTGGGACCAGTTACGGTATTAACGAAACATTTCAACCAAATTTGCTCTTATGCTATATTCATCTTGGCCATAAATTGCAATGCTTCTAGTTTATATTGTTTTTTTTCTGTCTCACTGATGAAAAACAATTAGTTTTGAATTAGTTTTAATTTTTCAGAGCAAGTCTCAGCGCTTTCTATCTTATTGTGTATAGCTAAATTACAGATAATAATGATGAAATAAGCTCCAGTTAACAAGCCTAGATATACAACCATTTACTTGCAAAATGTACAAAAATTTGCTTATCTTACCTTCTATTGGCATAGTTCTTGCAGTCTGTGGATGAACAAAAAACATCGGAGGAACAGGAATATTTGTGATTCCGTCAGACAGCAACATGTTGGCTGTGTCAAGGTTTGGAACAATCAAACCCGTATTGCTGTCCTGTGATATAATATCCTTTTCACAAATACTACCATCAGGTTCAAATAGTCTTTCTCTGTACAAAATTTCCCCTTCAGCAGTGCAAAGCCGAGCGCCAGTAGCTTCTCCTATCAGGGCTAAAGTGCCTCTTCGATGGCACTCACTGGTGATCTCCACAGCCATGCGCTGAATAATAGCATCAACACGACCTCCAGTCCTAGCATGTATTAAAAGAATATAGGTTGTTAATACATCAAGCATAATACTTCAAGAAAATAACAACATTTCCAGTTTAAGATTATAATGAATGGAGCCAAAAGCGGAGTCTTCTTTTACAATGTTTATGATTTTGATGTTACGAACTTTCCGAATTTAGAAATAGCTTAGAGAAGTGAGGTTCCCTTCAAACTATGAACCCAATGTGTTTAATATTGTTCCCATGATGTATTGGAAGTTGTACAAAAAATGCGTGACTCATTAGGATTCTTCTTATAGTATGAACCCGGTATGTTTAATACTGTTCTTGTGATGTAATGGAAGTTTTACAAAGAATGTATGGCTCATTAACGGTTCTAAAACCCGCTTTTTGAGATTATTACGTATATCCACAGCATCTGCATGGATAGATGCAAATACTTGACAAGTTTTCCCAAGTTTCAAAGAAAAGCCTCATTTAGGTTTCTTTACTCGCTTCCAAAAGCTGTACAATAATGAAGAAGATCATGAACGACAACATCTTAAAGATTCGCTTAAAAGTCTGACTCACAATTCTTTCTAACCCAGTAAAATCATAAACCATAAAACTAATTCATTATCTAAACGTACCCATGCGTCCATCCCTTTCCATAGTTAGCCCTTGATTACCTGTGTTGCAAGTTGTCATCAAACTCATCCATTATATCCACTCCGCCCTTTTTGGAATTATTCTTATAAGACTTCAGTACTCGAACAGCCTCCCTAAGAGATGCCTCAAACGCCACTTGGTGGGCTTGTCTGGCTGTTTCATCGTTGTTCAAAATAGTCTTTTGCCGTTGCAGTATTTGTTGAAAATTGAAACCCAGTTCTTTTCTTCTCTCGATCTCTGCATCCAACTGCCACAATAACACGAATTATGTTATAGATTGTATAAGCAAAGTAAAATAATAATGAATCGATCATTACCTTCATTAGAACTATTAATGTTGCTGCTAACGTAATCGGCAATTTCATAATAATTTTCTTATCACATAGATCAGTGTTATTTTCTGATAAGTAACAAGAATAGCACGTTTATAATCATCTCCATTATCACTATCATTGTCATTACCATCACCACCACCATGATTATAAGAAACAGCACCATTAACATTATCGCGATTGTGAAGGTCATTGACATCATCACCATTATCATTGAAAGAATCATCCTAGCTATAGTGCTCGGTCATTACAGTACTCATTGACATCATCACCATTATCATTAAAAGAATCATCCCAGCTATAATGCTCGGTCATTACAGTACTCATTGACATCATCACCAATATCATTGAAAGAATCATCCTAGCTATAGTGCTCAATCATTACAGCACTCATTGACATCATCACCATTATCATTGAAAGAATCATCCCAGCTATAGTGCCCGGTCATTACAGTAGTCATTGACATCACCAATATCACTGAAAGAATCATCCTAGGTATAGTGCCCGGTCATTACAGTACTCATTGACATCATCAACATTATCATTGAAAGAATCATCCCAGCTATAGTGCTCAATCATTACAGTACTCATACCTCGGCTTTCTTTGCCTCATAAGCACGCAGATCCTCAGGTGTTGCCATGGCAGCACGACCTCGTAGATTGAGTTTGGCAATCCACAAACCTCTTAGATTCTCGGTCTGATGATTGATTTTTTGGTATAGCTGCTTTGCCTGTATATAAAGTAATACGTTTAATGAAATTGTTTATTGTCAATGGTAACTTGACAGCAACTTCAAAGCGCCCTAATTTTGTCACTATATGTATCATCTAGTTTGTCAGTATGACCAAACTCCATTTTAAAGCACCCTATCTATCTCATCTAGTTTATCAGAATCACCAAAAGTGCGCTATAGGTTTAGTATCTAACTAAAACCATATGATTACAAAAAAATTATTTCTTAAGAATTGTCTAAGAAAGAAAATATAAAAGTACAAGAACAAGGATTCTAAGTTGCCTTATTAAACCAAAAAAAATACTTGCTAATTATTTCAAATGTGAAGGATAACCCAGTTCAATATACACTCACCTGATCTTTCTGCCTTGATATAGCAGCAGTAACATCTCGAGACTGCTTACCAAGAATTGAAAAAAAGTCTGATGAATTAAAACCTTCCATATCAACCTGCTGATCGTAGTCCCAGAATTCGTCACCTTTCACTTTTACATTTCCTACACAAAGATAACAGATAAAGTACTAAGTGAGAGATCTGCAAACAGCAAACAGTGTTTAGGAGTCACTGATACACTGAAAGGGGAGAAAGATTTTTTTAATAATGTCGAAGGCCTAAATTAAAGGTTCCTTAACCTTCTTCCAGCGTAATGGTCCTGTGTTCTTATGCCCCTACGCAGGAATTTTGCTGGCGATGCAAACAAAATTTTTTTGGACAATATCACCCAGACATGACGTAATTTTATAACAACTTTCACATTTTCAGGACACCATAAAAAAATAAAAGTTTTATGTAAAAATAACTTTGGACTTAGAGTATTTTGGCTGGACTAACAAATTTGATTTTATTGAGAGACTGTTTTACAGGTAAATAAAAGTGATTCTAACTATGCTTTGATGATCATTTTTTAACGCAAACTTTATTTTTTTATTAGTTACGTTTATAATACTGTGGACTTTGTGGACCATTACGGTCGTTGGGGGTGAAGAGGGGGGGGGGCATGCACACCCCTTTCACCCCCCTGCGTACGAGCCTTGCTCATATCCAAGCTCTGATGCTGGGATTTCAACATTTGTGTGATCTTTATTTTTCCATTTTCTATCCTTAGGATGTTACCGTCGTGAGTACCTGTGTAAACCCGAGGTAATTTTTTCTCTCATCATTTTAGCATTATTGAAAAATGGGAAATATGCAGCGCATCCACAGACTATGTTTGTAAGCGTTTCGTTTTATTAAAAATAGCAACCAAAGTTTAGATCAGTAAAAAATTAATATCTTATTTAAAGTAACAACAACGACAAAATCACAGCATAACAGGCAAAAAGGCCATGACATTAAACGCAATACAAAAAGCTGTTGTTACACAAAGGGAATTTCAATGTTTCCATTGGAGATTTGACGCTTCCATGGGATTTGAACTAGTGCAAGAACATCTTATCGCTCTGAGGTGAATCCACACTTGTTGGGAATAAGTCATATTTAGCGGGCAGATCCTTTCTCCTTAAAAATTGTTCAAGTTGTACAACAAAAATTCTAAACATATTTTTAAGAAAATACTCAAAATAATGTAGTTACCAAGCTGATCTCCAGCAGCATTGTCTGGTGCACTCTCTGCACCATCTATTGCAGCTAACATGTTTCTGTGATACTTCTTTACGGGGTGAACTGTAGATCCTTTGGATGAGTAATCATCAAAGTTATACCGCTGGGCCACAACACGATATCGAGGGAACCTGAAGGTCACCTTCTTCCAGCCATGCTTCCGGAAAATCATCTTTAATACAATAAAAGTTTATTAAGAAAGAAGAAAATATATGAATGATTGCAAAAAAAGAATAAAAGAAATGATTTTATAAAGAACGACCACTTTATGTAACCTGAGAACGTTATACTTAAGTTTTTTCATCTGTTTAAAACTAAAAAAACACCATTGTGAAAAAATTGTAACCTTTTAAATACAAGCTATTCAGATTTCTGTTTCGAAAAAGAGTAATAACAATGATTGTGCACTAGATTCTACTTGCAATCACAGTTAGTTTTTGTATTTCAAACAAGGGCTCCTGCCGCACTCTTTAAATAAATATCTAACAGACGTTACTAGAATGCTGCTGAAACTAAATAGCAAAACAGTTATTGTTTATCAGCAGGGTACCTAAACTGTGTGCAATTCTACAATTGGTTTCACTATATTGTAATAGATATCTGAACAGACATAGCTATAATGCCGCTAAAAATAATAACAAAACAGTTACTGTTCATCAGCAGGATAACCTAAACTGTGTGCAATTCTACAACTGGTTTCACTATATTGTAATAGATATCTGAACAGACATAAATAGAATGCTGCTGAAACTAAATAGCAAAACAGTTATTGTTTATCAGCAGGGTACCGAAACTGTTTGCAATTCTACAATTGGTTTCGGCTCTATTGTAATAGATATCTGAACAGGCATAACTAGAATGCTGCTGAAACTAAATAGCAAAACAGTTACTGTTCATCAGCAGGGTACCTAAACTGTGTGCCATTCTATAATTAGTTTCGCTCTTTGGTAACAGATACCTGAACAGACATAATAACTAGAATGCTGCTGAAGCAAAATAGCTGAAACTGAAATGGAGTTGATTAGAGGTAGATATTTACCGAGTGGCAAAGTGGGGTGAATATGTAGCACAGGATACTCTGTGTTTGATGAGCCAATCAGAGTGCCGGAAAAGTGCTACTCACCTGCTAGCTTAATGCTATTAATAGATATCTGTACAGACAAAATTAGAATGCTGCTGAAACAAAACAGCCAAACAGTTACTGTTCATCAGCAGGATAACCTAAACTGTGTGCAATTCTACAAGTTGTTTATTCTTTATTCCACATTACATTGACTACAAACAGAAAAAACTCTCCATGGAGCTACTTACCAGACCAAGAACAAGGATAACCATCAAAAGCACAAAACTTCCCAACATTGCCCCGATTAACACCCAGTCTGGCATGATGAGGATGTCAGTGTTGATTCCAATTCCATTTTGGATCACAGCGCGTGGAGTTGTGGAAAAGAAAGGTCCATTCTCGGCACATTGAGCACCTTTAGCCATCACACGGATGTACTGCAATACAACCAAAAAATAAAACAGGCAGCAATCAAACTAAAGTATTTCACAAGAGATGAAGTTAGTCGCTATTTAACTTTTACTCAAAAGCGAATGATTGCTCTACTCTATCAAAAAATATTGCCTTCTAACATCACGATATTTCGAGATTTAAAGTACAAAAATTTGGTACAATGAATATCCTATTTCTACGAGTTAATTAATCGAATTGCCTGAGACTAGCTGAGGGTTAACAATTATTGGTGCCACAAGGCTCATTAAACCTGAGGATAGAGTCTATGAGATATAAATATCAAAGAAAGCTTACCATTTTGTGTAATGGGTTGCTGCTTGATCTGAACACATATACACCTTCGTCTGCGAACTTGAAAGCAAACAGTGAAGATTTCGTGTCCATGAGTAGGTGGTTCTCTTCCAACTCTGTGAACTTTCCATAATCAAAGCCAGGATTTGTGTTGTAAAGATTATCAGCATCATATTTTGGATAGTTATCGTTGGTTACCATCCAGATCATGGTGGCTCCATTTTCTAAACAAGTCGTTGGATTATTAATACCAACCAGGGTAGTGTTAGCGCTAGAGAGCGCTAATAGGCTGCGGCGACGTCGTGATGATACAGGCGTGTTTGCTTCAGAAGTAGTGTTTGTAGAAGCATTTCTCCTATTGCTTGAAAGCTGGCTTATAATAATGCTGGTATCAGGACTGTATGCACCAAGGAGACCTTTCGCTGTTTATAATAGAACAAGGGTACTTAAAACAAGTATAGCCTGCGATAACAAACACAAAACTAATTGTTCTAAATCAGCCCTGAATTATAATCAGATTTAAATAATTAAGTTAATCGCTATTTAAGTTTTACTCAAAAGCGAAAGATTGTTCTACTCTATGAAATAATACTGCTTTCTAATATCAGGTTATTGCAAGCTTTTAATTTAGAAAACTTCATAAAATGAATGTTCTACTTTTACAAGTTAATGACTGATTAAATTGCCAGTAACTAGTTAAAGGTCACTAATTATTGGTTCTTCAGAAAAAATTCAAATAATGTTTCTTGCCTAGTGGATTATAAACATAAAGAACAACAACAAAACAAACCAAATCAAAACTGTTATTGTGATGTGTAAAAACTAGAATCCATAATTTAAAACTGGAGTGGATTAACAAGTGATGATTGCTGAGAATTAACAAAAAATATTTATCACTGCAAAAAAAAAGTTAAAACAAGACTTTGATAAAAGTTTGGCGTAACTTAAGCACAATTATAAGCGCACTGAATGAATGATAACTGTAAAAGAGAAGAATGTAAACAACTTTCAAGTCTTGAAAAAATTCAATCCCATGAAACCCTGCGATACCAGTAGACCATTCTTACCAACTCAGCTATGAAAATTCAACTGCTGACAAAGCTAACTGGCCTATCAATCAATTCTTCTCAGAGGTTTAACACAAAATTTATAACAAATCATAAAACGAAAGGTATTACAAACGCAAAATACTAACATCCCATCTCCACAATGCTGATTGGGTGGGTTTTTCCATCGAGCTTCTCACATCGGTCTAAACCAAAAGTGTCCGGAATATTTGTGTTGTTTGAAAAGTCTGACACATTGTACTCCACCTAAAAAAAACAAAGTAAACGTCAGTTCTGAGACTATCTTTTTAAAAAACCTCAAAGCATATCTTAATCAACATTCAACCTTTGTTTAGATACTTTCTAGTGACAACAGAAGACAATTTAATAAAGGAAATACTATGATAAAACTAATGGACAGAGACGTAGGTGAACTGGGTCGATAGAGTCGTTGTAGTGTCTTGTGGTTGGTGCAACGTTCTTAGTTACGTCACCGCTGTAGCCCAGTATTGTAATTCGGCTTTGTATTGGTATATTTATGCTATTTATGAATCATTGCAGCACTAGTATTGTATGTTGCTTCTTTCATTTATATGTATGTTCTATTACACGTTTTATCACTGCTGCAACTGCGTTCTACGGCAGACTATATCAATGGGTATGTTAGGAATGTGTAAACAACATTTACCGTTCTGCCGGGAGAGTTGACCTGAATGACAGGTGGGTTTCTACACACTAATACTAGCGTATCTTTCTGTTTCAGACGACATTCCCTGTCACATATGTCTTCTAAGTCTTCCTGCTTACACTTGCAAATCCCAAGCTCCTTCTCAAATCCCACACTTCCCTCAGGGCATTCCTGTTAAACAAATAAAACAAACGGGCAAAAAGTATTTTACTAAGGTCTCAGAAGATATGCTAACTGACAGCATCGTCTACACAAAACAAAAGGTAAGAATCCAGCTACAGCGCTAAGGTGGATTAAGTAAGTGCAGCCCAATAAAAACTGCAGTTTAACACACTAAATACTGAGTTAGCTAGGTTGACTTAACCATGATGAAATACTCAAATGAGTTAAACTATCTTCACGAGCCTCAAGGCCCAGGAAGCTGTTGCAGTTTCACGTTTCTGTGGATGATAATTTTAGACTCCTTCTGGACGGGACACTCATCCACCGCAGGTTAGTATCAAGCAGAAGCTGGAAATGTTCAGTATATTTCGTCCCAGTATTGTTTATGATGAGTAATATAGTGAGAGTCGAATTTAGTACTAGACATGAATCAATTCAAACAGTTAATTGGGAAGGTCGCTTAATAACGAAAACGAGTGAAAACTATGTTTTTTATTGTGAAACTGCCAATAAATTAACTTGTGTTATCTGCGGATGGTACTTATAAATTATTTTCATTTCTGAAGAGTTGCAAGTCAGTGCTGGTGGCACAAACAGCAAAAGGAAACTAAGAAGGCTCTCAGTAGGATGTGATGTGTAAGTTTGCGACACAAACAATATAATTAACATGTGAGGTGCAGCTGGTAAAATTCCAATACAAAGCACAACAATCGTGTTTTGAATTCTTATTTCGAAGCACTAGTGCTACTTGACCTGGTGCTCTGTGTATTCATTCTCAGCATGCACTGCAAAAGCAACAAAACTTTAAAATTTCCATTGATACGCTAAGAGAATATCGTACCTCCAACAAGAACGTGTGGTAAAACCTCAATGCCGAATTTATGCTCTCATTTGGCTCACTAGTGTGTCTGACCATACAATGAAAGATCACTAGCAGATACTCATTCCATTTTCTCATGATAAGTAACTAACAGTCACGTATTCATTTTACTACATTTCTATTGCTTACCCGCGCACACAGGTCATTCCATTGTTGTGTGTTTAAACACCGGCCATCTTGTGTCCTCCAGTAGTTCTCACCACATAACTCGTAAACCTTCGGAACACAGTCTTGTTCTCTACCTTCAAGGGTGCGATACCCTTCTTTACAAACACATAGTTTACCTGATGGCTGAATAAAACATAAACACGTCGTAGGTGACTTCGAAAAATAACATTTTTATGCTAAGGGAACTAGATATGCAGGTCATAACTTGCACTCCTGTAGCTACAACAAAAAGGCTTCTACAAGAATTAAGTAAGGTAGAAGTAAGTATTACATGCAAAAATTATCAAATTTTATTTTTTAATAAAAAATGCTTGTCCTTAAAAGCAGCTTTCAATGTATAAAAAATCTTTCCAAACGCTAATTTGGTTCTTGAGATATTACAAGTGAAACTGTTACCGCAAGTAAACAAACAAGTGGGCGGTGTTATTTCAAAT
Organism: Zoanthus sansibaricus; assembly: GCA_026122405.2. Taxonomy (NCBI): domain Eukaryota; kingdom Metazoa; phylum Cnidaria; class Anthozoa; order Zoantharia; family Zoanthidae; genus Zoanthus; species Zoanthus sansibaricus. Next base: position 9,870 of record JAPEIX020033519.1, read on the forward strand.
GCGTTTTTCTCGAAACAAAATTTGACTCTACGTGCGGCTATATAAAAAGTTACAACTCAATCAGTTTTTTACCTATCGCCACAAAATTTGGCGCAATGATAGCTTGTATCATGAGCTCCAAAACGGTATCAGGAAACTTGAAATTAAATTTAGTTTTCTTTTTATAAAGTTCTAAGCACTTACGTCTTCGAAATATAAAAGTTTGTTAAATCGGCTCTAAAAACTTAATGTCGCATGCTATCAAAAATCCCTGACACCGTTTTGGAACTTAAGTTCAACTTATTTTTCAACAACAAAAAAAATTTCAGAAATTAAAATGTTGGTTAGTTGGAACTCCGCAAAGGAAAACTAAATTAACGGTCTTCGCTTACAAAAGTAATTTCGAAAAAAAAATTTATACCATTATTTAGAGAATTTCATAACCTTTCCAACGGTGTATAGGTTCAAGGGTGTGTGACATAAAACAAAGAAGATATAAGTAGTAAACTGAAAATACTGCTTAGACGGTACCGTAACCTTAAAAGAAAACATCAAAAACATCTTTTACCAAGATTTTCAAGAAGATATTCAGTATTTTGATTGCTTATACTGATGTTATATTCTTGCTTTTTCTGACTTGTGTTGGCAGAATACAACTGGTAGTGGACAACTCTGTTAGCTCCATGCCTTGGAGGTCGCCACAAAAGTCTCACTGCACTGGAGTTCACCCTTGGGACGTTTAGGAGAGGTGCACTAATAACTGCAATGCCAAAATGAAATCAATATGAGATGCAGGAAACATCTGGTAGGATTGAGATCTAAAATTCAATATTTTTGATACAGTACATTTAATGTATTTGCACAATAACAGTATATGATATTAATGATTAACCAAAAAATAGAAAAGCTAGTGTTTCATGACATAAAGGTAAAAGGGTAAAGGGGTGGCTTGCTAATCACCCTTTCTCGCAACCAGAGGCTGAATTGTCAAAGACACAGCTCAACAAGGTAGAACTAAAGGAGCTGTGCTGCCATCTAGGTGCTTGGCCCCAGTACACGATCCATACATGACCTCGGAGCACAGTACCACAGACAGATTGAATCAGCTGGGAGTTGATTTTGCTGAGGAGTAAACCCGGAGTACCCGGAGAAAAACCCTGGCGATGATGATGATGATAAATTATCCATTTAAAGATTAATGTGCTGTCAGAGACAATTTAAAATTGGGATAGAAACGTGGTGATAACGTAGGTGTGATAGTTGAAGGCTTATTCCTTTTTTGAAAAATATATTTTTTTATACCTTCTGTCAAAACAGAGTTGGTTGGATCCCCGCGCTCCCGTAACTGAAATTGGTCTAGCCTTGTTCACATAAAATCCACTTAATGTTACAAAATGTCTATTGTAATCTCAGAATCTGATACATCACTTTTATTTGAATAAATTTACGCCATGGACAGCTTTTCATTATTGAATCAAGAAACTTTTGTTTCTTTATTACTTTCCATAACTAGCCTCCTTCGCCGTTCTCTCCTCATCAATGGACTATATATTTCGTACTTTACTAGCTAAAAATCTAAATCCTTTACAAGCCTAGTGGTCCATGGAGCCAGCGCTTATTTCTGGTTTCTGTAGTGTTAAGCAGATGAGAGTCTTTGGTTCCCCCTGGACGGGACACTAATTCATCACAGTTTAGCTCCCAGCAAACGGTGATAGTCATTTGCATGCCCCAGAAGGTTGGAAAGCTTACTTAGCTTAGGTGGAAAAGGAGGTGACACAAATGTTCGAAGCTTGGGCGGAATCTAACTGGTTACCCTGTGGTTGCAAAGCAGAGATCTTACCAATTGCACCGACCACGTCTGCCCACGTTTGAAGCTCCTTAATTCAGTAATGCTCGACAGTAGTCATAAGTTATCTCAGTTCTTGCCTAAACATAATGTAAATAAGTATAATTTAAGAAGGCCACGCCACTTTCAGCCGTTTAAGGCTCGTGCAAATCGTTTTAAGAATAGTTTTTTTCCGGTTATGGCAAATTTTTAATATAATATAATTTTATAGTAACTCAAAACGTGATTTCTTAACATTTTAAATCGTTCTAGGAATAGTTTCTTTCCGGCTACGGCAATTTTTTTTTTTAATATAATATAACTTTATAGTAATTCAAAATACGGGTTTTTTTAACATTGTAAATTTTTACGCAATTCAGTTA
>JAPEIX020033603.1:0-12055 GCA_026122405.2 Zoanthus sansibaricus
TTATTTCGCTGTTTTACCAATGTTTTCGGTTAAAAACTATCATCGGGGATAAAATTATCACGCTGAGCATTCTATTTAAAAGTTATTTCCATAGAGAATAGAAAAATTAATTGGGTGGCTTGCCATTTGTTTGTTTTTAAGTCCCGCTTGTGAACTGCAATCAGCATCGCCTCAATGGTTTTTCTCTTCGTAATGTCTTTGCTGCTTAGGAGTACTATCTGATGGTGGTTTTTAACTGATCCTGTCAAACGAACACGTCAGAAACCCGACACGGTGAGAACAAGAAAAACATTGGGTTGTTGCCGGGACAATGTTTAAGCCTGGTTTCGATATAACCGTAACCACCGCAGATAGCGCGTCGCAGATCGTGCTGCGGCAAGCAAACGCAGGCATCGCAGCCAACTGTTTCCATACAACTATTTTGTTTGTGGCGCCGGCGGTGATACTTGATCTTGTTGTGCTTATATCGGTCCAAAATGGCAGCAATAAACCTAAGGTTGCTGGATTTATTATAAGGCGTCGTTGTCAGAAAAAAAAAAAAGTAAAAGCAAAGAAAACATAGATTTTGCGCTCGCAAACTTTTTCAGCACCGTCTCGAGCGAGGACACAGTTTCATACTTTGTTTCAGCAATTAAGACTTCGTGACAGAGAATATAGGCGAGTACAGTTTAATTATAGCAACTCATTAGGTCTTCGTTTTTCCACATTCTCCATCTCCATTTTGAAACAATGTTGCATAATTAGTAAAAAAAAAATTCATGATTATTTTCACTGTATTTTTATTGGTTTGTTTCGGTCAGGTGATATCTTACGAGACCAATGCAAAATGCTTGCGAAATGTCGCAGACATGTGTTGCCATTAAAATTTATTAGAGACTGCGGCGCCGTAACTGTTGGGAAAGTTGAACATTTTTGAACTTTCTTGGCACCGCATGCAGACGCCTGAACCAAATGTTTCCATAAAATTTTGCACTACCGCAGAGACAATAGCAGCACGATCTGCGGTAATTGTCTGCGGTGGTTACGGTTATATGGAAAATTGCCTTTATCGGAATCAAACTTCACGGGGCATTGACCTAACACATGAAATGTGATACCGACATTGTCGAATGATCGTGTCAAACGCTCCCAACATTTGACTGGCAAATGTCTGGTGAATGTTGGGTAAAATTTGGGTACCCGTTGATAGGGTGTTAAATAAAAGGTACGCTAAGCGTACATGCGTGTCTATTGCCTTTTGTTGCTGCATGTTGCTTTTATGTGGGGGAAACTGCAGCAATAAGTCCATGTTTTGTGTTGATTCATTTGACTAAAAAATACTTGATCGACCTTGTCAAAAACACAAGCTTGCAGCAGAACCCACACACTCTCATGTATGCGAGTCCTTCGTGCAATCTCACTTGTGATTGGTCGAAATTAAACTCGTGACCTACTCCTTGGCAACACGGATTAAGCACACTTGAGTCGCCCGTTGCGATTTCACATTTGATTGGGCGAAATTGGCCAACCAACTCTCCTCGGCATCAAGGATCACTTATTGATTAGCGATTACATATCGACAAGTTACCTTAGTGTCTATCTGCATATGCGTAGTAGACACAATAAATTAGTCTTGTTTCAAAGAAGTTCGAGGATTCATCCTTTATAAAACGCATGTATACCTACCCAGGACTTTGTCGTGTGACGCTGTCAAACAAGCTAGACAGGAACATTGACTCATATAACAAAAATGTCGCTCCCGACATGGTCGGATGGCCATGTCAAACGCTCCATTAATTTGTGCCGACACATGTCGTGTGGATGTTGGGTAAAAGCTGAACCGTTTAACAAGCCAGGGGCTTATTGCAGTTAATCACGAAAAAGAAGCCTACAACGATCATATATATGGTCATCATTATCTTTAATGGATTCAAATTAATTGAGGGAGTTGGGTGTTGCTTTAGTAAATTATTCAACATTTTTGCGAAGTTTAGGTAATAAATTTCGATGACTTGTCAAAATACTATTTGTTTTGTAAAAGAAAAAAAACAATTGCTGAAACTACCTCAACATCTTCATGAGTGAATTATCCAAAACGCACCGGGATATAGCGCAGGTGGTCGTAATATATAAAAATGAATGATCACATTACGAGCTTTGGGAAAAGTTGTGAAGAACACCTGACAATTTTATCCTCCAAGACAAACAGATTAAAGTGAGTTTTTGACTGGTTAGAAAACTAGAATGAATCAGTAACACCAGCCATTTCTACTGGACAGGAAGTAAACATTGAACAGCGACTTCATGGAACGAAATGCTTAATGAAACAAACTGAATAATTACTTTATAGCATATTGATTAGTTTCAAGAATTGGAAAAAATAACACAATATGTAATCATTTCAACTTTATAAGTCAAATAAATATATATAATATGTAATATATTTTTTCTTCAGCTGGTTCAAAAGTTTAGATAGACATCATACATTTATGACCTAGTCTGTTTTACCTCTTTTTACTGGTTTCAACATATTTTGTTTTTGATTTGTGTGAAATCTTAAATATTAAAAAATTTCTTGCAAAGAAATATCTTAATATGGAAAAGGCTGTAAATGATCCTGATAGGAATTCAACAACAATTTAGTTTTTCTGCTGGTAAAAATAGTGATAAAATAAAGTTTTCCCTTATTTTGACCCTACGTTGTGTTGTTTTTGACTACTTCAACTTTTTCTATTTTTGATTGGTTTTTCAAAAGAAAGTGCACTTAGCCCTTGATGAATTATTTTTTCAATATTTAAAATTTGACAAATTTTGAAAACATGATATCAAAGCGAAAATTTCCAGTTTTATTCAGCTATTTAGTCTATATTGTTACTTTTGTCTCAATCTGTAACCATATTTTTAGTTTTCTTATATTGTGTTATAATTATTATTAAGGGAATTTTTTTTTTTTAAAGAGCGTGAAATTTTATTTCACAGAAACAAAACTCAGATACAAAAAAGTGACAAATAAGTTTTTAGCTTCAAATGAGACCTCCAGTGTAATTCACGCCAAGTGGCTGCGAGGTTTTTAAAAAATGATCGAATTAGAACTTAAAAAAAGTTCTAATAATTATTGTGCATTTTATTCCCTTAGGCACGTATTTTATTTTATTTATTTTTTGCTGTGATAGTTCCCTCGACCAAGCAGTCAAAATACTGAAAGTTTGAGAATATTAAATATTTGCGGTTTTTAAACAAGGTTTTTGTTTTGGTCCTAACTAAAACTTAACGGCAAAACAGTTATGGTTTTATAATCTATCAAACAAAACAGAGATAACGTTTTTACAGATAGACATCGGTATATTTAAGCTTTAACTTTTTTTTTTCTAAGATATAAAACAAATTCGATTTTTTTTTAATTTCAAAAAAACGATAAAATTCAACATTTATTGCGGGGAATCGCAGATGACCTTTGTACATAAAATCAATAATTTGTAGTTTTTCGAACATTAATTTTTATTGAAGCGATTAAATTAGATCTAAGTTACTCTAAGCCGAGCTGCAACTTTTCGCAGGGGAGAGCGGATGGTAAATTTCGCTGTTTATATCTCATTAAGTTGGCGACCACACTTGCAATCGTAAATTTGGAAGTTTGCTATTGCTACTTTTATTGTTAAGCTTTCTGCCGCAAAAGCTGCCACTTTATTAATGACTGATAAAATAATTTGGAAGAAAAAGTTTTTAAAAAAAAAATTCAAGTTGATATGAAATAGCTGTTTTTCTGTCAAATCACAGGGTCTATGCTAAGCTTGGCGCCAAGTTGACGGCGACAGAATTCTTATTATCATAAATGTATATAATTACCGTCTTGCTTTTCTGTTCTCAATGCTTTTTACTGTTGCTCTGAGAAATCACCTGCAAATTTGAAAAAAGAATGACATTTATCTCTGATGCTGCCATAAGTTTGACTGAAATTGATCCTCATGCAGATAAAAGCCATTTTATAATTTGGAAAAGGCCTCTTGTTCTTTTCATGTATTTGCAAAACATATCTTTTCTTTACGCATTTGTTTGTTCGCTTTTGCGATATTCGACTTAATATGACATTTTTTATACCCAGTGTTTTAAAACAGAGTTGCAAAACGATTCAAATATTCTTTCGAAACAAAGGTTTTGACAAGCGGTTATACTGACTAATGTTATAAGTTTCTTTTGAGACATACAGTTCCGGTAATTTGGCAAATACGTCTTTCGGCTTTGGTCGAGTTGGCTTTTCAACTGCATTGGGGGTCTCAAACTTTACCGCGATATCGAGTCTTACCAATACAAGTTTAATTTTTAGAATAAATCATTCTTTTTTATGATCCTGCAGTTTGTTTTTATCATTTTTTTTTTTATTTTCAGTTGTTTAGCTGACTGTGTACTTTTAGAGTTTTCCTTTATGAATAAAGATAAAGGCAAATTCATACCAGTGAGACATAATTTGAGTGGTATTGTTATTGCAAAACTACCTGTACATTTGTCATCAAAATAATTTCAAATCCATTTTCAGCTTTGAAAGCTAGAATATGGACCATATAAATTCAAATATTGCTTATTGTTTAGTGCTCTTTCTGACAAAAAACGATTATTAAGGCCAGTATCAATGTTTAAGAAAGACGTGTCTTTTACTCGAATTTGCATTAAAATACGAAGCATATGTGCGTATTGTTTTTGCAAAACCTTTTGCCAAAGTGCAATTATGCAGAAAAGAACTCTGGTTTTAAATTCAATAACGTAATTTAGCTTTTGTTGCAATCAAGCAATACGGAAATGATTTTTTTTTTTTCTGATAAACTTGAAGACTTTAGATAAATAGAAAGCCTTTTCTTTTGCAGTAAAATTTTGCTTGTAGCATCAACTTTCATTGTTGTATTTAAAGATAGCCGTGCAATTAACGTAATGAAACGCTGGGAATTATTGAATATTTTATAAGATCTTGCTTTCCAGCTTCATTGCTAATAAAATGTGTCAGGATTGGATTTTTATTACACCTGTAACTGTGCATATTTCGATGTACTGTTTTTTTATCTTCTAACGCCAAAAACTAACTCCAAAATATTAGATAGAATGACTCTTTAACTTTCCAAGGTTTTTGTAACCTACAAAGCCGTTAAGTATAAAAGATAGTGACGAAATAACTAAACTATTGTCCTTGGCTCAATGGTCTCTAACGCTTTTATTCCGTGATGTACATGCGAAGGAAAAAACGACCCACTTATGCAAATCATATTAAATACCCGACTTCTTTGCCTTAACGGAAACAGCCATGTCGGAAAAAACGTTCGTTGGAGATAACGGTGGCCTGTTTTGAAAACTTAAGTTTAATAACTGTCGAAATTGTTTACATTTTGCCAAAACTGAGTTGTGTTCAAATACAAGGGACATTAGGCTGATAAAAAAATTGAAAAATCTATTGAAGTTTGCGTGCTACTTATTATGTCATTGCAAGAAATGAACTCGAGTTAATGTCACTTTGAGTAGCTTTTATTTTTCGTAAGTAGTTATTTCCACTTCAAGCACAAAAATTGTGTAAGATTGAAATATATAACATCATTAGTCATATTTCAAATAATTTCTCTTCGTTTCAGTTATACATATAGCTTTTTTAATGGACAAAGTCTTTTTTATTATAATTGTTTAAAAGTTTATGTAATGAACAATTCTCCTCTTGTAAAGATAAGATTTAAAAGAAAGGGAAGTTGTGGAATAGTTGTCGCATTTCCTAATATCTAGATTGATTCATCACACCCTTTTTAAAGATTGCCGTCTGTCAGTTTTAGGGAATGCATTTCTTTTTAAAAAAGCAGCAAATCATTTTAGCGCAAAAAAATTTGTTTCTTTGAAATATATAAATTTAATGTATTTTAACTGCCCTTATACTCTCAATGTTTTCATGAAGTAATTTTTCATTTGAAATATCAAGTTAATTTCTCTTAGAAATAAACTTAGTAGATAAAACAATACAATAAAATATAATCCGTTGGATTAATCAAAAGAAACTACCATTCCACTTTGAAAGAGGAATGGACTTAAATTTTCACTTCAAAAACCTAATAAATAACACGTGTTGATTTTTTTCTATATTGATTGATATATTCGCTGGATTGTTCCCAAGCGCAAATTTAAAGTATTTTAAAAACATTAAAATGTAATACTTCGAATATTATCAGTGAAAAATTCAAAAGAAAAGATCACTTAGTTAACGCTGATTTCAAACAATAAGTCTCTACAAAAATTTTATAAAAAGTTATTATAATTTAAATGTACAATTTTGTGAGGTCTTCAATCACTTTATACATTTTTCTGCGAGCAGAATGATCTATTTGTTACCTTCTAACAGCCTCAAATCACTGACGACATGCTTGTCGGCTGAAAAACATTAGACTAATTTCTTAAATAGTCTCAATTCATAATCTTTTTTTTCCAATTTTTCAACCACATCTCTCCATTCAAGCGGCTGGTCTTTATACCTTTGTTTGCTGTTTTGTCGCGTTTTTGTTTTTTGGACAATATTTGATGGTGTGTGACTGGTCGCCAGTAGCCTTACAAAGTGGGCAAGTGTAGGCGCGAAGGATTGGACAAGTCGTGTTGCCTTGTAGATCTTTCAATATATGGCTGGAGTACACCTTCTTGCTTTCGCCGTTATTTCGACAAAATACACAAACATTTGCATTTCGGTTTTTTGATGCCTTCAAGCCATTTTCTCCGCCACGGTTTTTGCGATTCTTTGTTGTAACGTCAGATTCGCTGCCATTTTTCTTGACTGTCGGTCTATTAGGTGGACTACCCGGAGCTAGATTTGATCCCGGAGCTTTCGCGGTAAAGTTTTCAAAGTTCACCTCCTGATCGACAGAGCTGCAGCTGGAAAACGAGCGGTCTGATCCGATACTGTCACCTCTTGCACGTTGCTTGAACTGGAAATCGTAAAAGTTGTCGAGTTCACTGTTTTTGTGACCCTCACAAATTGTATTATTCTTAACCAAATGAATGAGTCCAAAGTAATCCCGAAAGAGCCTAAATTCTCCCTCTTCATCCCACATTGGTTTCAAGGAGGCTATGTGACTGCTTCCGGCAAGTTTTGGGTTTGTTCCAAGTAAGTCTCCGCGATAAAATACACTCAGCATTTCATCCCCCATTGTTGGCATAGAATTGTGTCGCGAATGTTCTTTGAAGTGAACGCGTGGTTAGACACTCGTGTAGAGCTGAATGTTCTCAGCTTAAGAGAGGTTAAAGTGAATCTTAGAAAGTCAGTTGAAGCTCTCGATATCAACTCGAATGCACGTCTAATTGGAAGACAAGTCTTTTTTAAAGCGGATAGGAATCGCTAGGGATGGCTGGAATTTGGTTCTTGCTGTGTTGTAAATAGCTCTTTGAGTCCGTCCTCAGTATTCGCCAGATGTCTTGATGTCTTTCTGATCGCTTTTTGTCACTTGTTCATAAGCGGAATAAATGGCTTTCAAAATAACGACTGGATTTGCCTTAAGTAGCATTGAAATAACATGTGGCATCATTGTTTTTGTTTTAAAGAGAATCAAAGGATGAGCCAATGAGACAAGCGGGCTTTTGGGCGACCCCCCACAAGGCCGCGTGGAGCGCACGAGCATCAAAATTTTAGCTGAACAGAGAAATTTGCAGCGCATTTATTGGTTCGTTGTCGTTTTTATGGATTTTTTTATTTTGCAAGTATAATATATTTTCCCTAACATGAGCTAAATTGTCATTAGAATTTCAATCTTCCCAGTCAAAACAGCAGGTACCATGAACGTAAATGACAAGGCTGCGTTAAAACGTTTAAAATTCAACTTATACCAATATCATAGTTTTACCATGAATGCTTTTTGTTTTTGTTTTAAATTCGTTTCGTCTCAAACTTCTGAGGTAACAAAAAATAAACCCGCGAATGGACTCACATGCTATGCGGAAAGGAAACGCGGTAACCACAGTGTGTATTATACTGAAGTCCTCAATCTTAAACCCTGAACCCAAATGTACACGAAGTTTGAATTAGACTATGGCGTGTGAAATAAAACTTGAATTAGCGATAATCTTTTAATACTCATTTCCCGCCGCTCTTGCCTTGCTAACACGATATAAGTGAAACTAACTATTAAATAATCTATGAAATTCAAAGACACATAGGTAGTTTTGGACAATGCAAGACTGCAAGAGTTTTTGTCTCAAAAAGCAAATTTTCAATACTAACTTTATAGATGCAAATACGGGAATAAACATTTCCTGACAGGTGTTTTTTATGGAAATGAGTTTCTGCAACAAAGAAAAGTGTGTTGTGCGCTCGCTTTGTTCAGAAAACAAATTTCTGTTGCGTCTTCTTTTTAACAAAGCGTTAATTCAGATCGATCTCAAAGCAATTTTCAACTTTTTGCAGCCTCGTGATTTTCCTCTTTCAACTTCATTTTACTGAGCGAGTTAGATGTTTTTCAATAATAGAAAAGGTAAAGGAGATATTGAATACTATATTATTTAGTACAGAGCAGTGCCTGGCGTGTGAATATCAATATTTCAGTGCAATTTGATATTCTACATCTAGAACTGAAAGTGTTGATTTTGGGCTCTGAAATTCTCCGGTTGTCCAGGTAAAGCGGGGATAAATATTAAAAAGAATATAAAAAATCATTAAAGCTTAAGTTTTTTTTTTAAAAACGGAAAAAGAAATTTGCCAGCTACTTGCTATCAATATTCAACTGACAAGTAAATATTTCGTCTCGGGAAAAAATTTGCTGAGAATAATAACAAATTTATATTTCCACTTGTTATAAACACAAAATGAAGTTACTCAATTACAAACAGTGTCTAGCTTTTAAAGGCTCATGAATATTTGCTCAGTTTATCTACGGTTAACATGTTAAACTTAGGAGAACAGTTTAGCATGCATCTGCTATTGAAGAATATTGACTTTCGATTCCATAATGAATATGGGTTTCGTATCTTTGTCGCATTTCTAATGACTTCTCTTACAAACATATGTTGTAGTTCGACACACTATTTTGAACTAATTAATTTAGTAGTTTGGGTAATATATTAAAGAATTTTAAAGATTGAAGCCGTTAGGAGATGTGATAAACGTGCTTTGAATGTGAAATAAAAGTCTATGATTTTAAAACTTAATGTGTTTAACCAAACAAAGGAATCGAAACACGAAAACAAGAAGAGTTCTTAAACGCGCCTATTTGACATATTGTAAAAAGTTCCCGTAGAGGTTTTCAATCCTATAGCTCTTATTTTAACTTATAGACTCTTAAATCTGATCAATGTTCTTACGGAGATGAATATTCGCAAGAATAAAATGAGAAAAGATTATTGAAAAGACCTAAAAAATTGTTGTTACTTTTTTAAGCTCTCAGTACTCTTTAGTGATTGCAATGACTCAAGAAAGCAAACCACGGATCTAGAATTACAAAACTAGTTGGATCTGTTCTAGCTTACTGAAACATTTATCAAACGGTATAAACAGCCCGCTAATCTTCGTTGATTTTTTTAAACTGCGATTGTCTATTGTTGCCATCTTGTTTAGATCAAAACAAACACAAGTGTTCATCATCTATTGCATGAGATTATTTTAGCTTATACTGTCGATGAACGATATACATTTTCAAAACACGATTTTCTAATTCGCTTCAATTGTATAACGAAGTGAATTTTGTTCTATCCTTTTCTTTGTAAGAGTAATTCATAATCCGACATTAGCTGTACATGTTTTGCTGTATATTGGTTAAGCTGTAATTCTTACTCCAGGCTAGACTGGCAGATAATTTTCATCATATTGTTTTTTATTTTTTCTGATAAAGAAGGCAAGATAAGGTCGCCTTGTGGTTCATACAAGAACCTTTAAACAACTTATAGTTTTGTTGTTTTCATTGTAACGTTGACTGTTGTCGAGGAAATGAAATGTTTTTGATAAAAAAAAATATATTAACAATTACTGACTTAATGCAAAAAGTTAATAAAAGACCTGCCAAAACATTTTTAGATAGTATGCAAAAAGAAATGAGCACTACACACATTTTTTTAAAACCAGTAAATTTTGCCAAGCTAGGCTCGTTGTTCTTAATTTTTTGGCTGTTTCACTCTCAATTTGTTCTTAATTTGTTCTTATTCTATGAGCCGTTTGAAATAATAAAAAAATATCGAAATAAATAGAGAAGGCATTGAAAAACAGTGCTGATCGTCTGAGGAACTTTTAGTATTACATGAAAACGTGTATCATTTTGGACAATAGTAGATATACTAAATGTGAAACGGTACTTCTGTGTTTTTACTGTGCACATTTGCAAACATAAAGTACAAGATTCAGTAAAGTTTCAACTAGAAACATTTTCACTTTTTTTCAGCTTTAGCCTAAGCTTGTTCTTAAATTGTTCTTAATTTTCGGCCAGTCTGAGCCTCATTGTTCTTATAAAAAACACGTGTATTCAATAAAATTAAAATAATTTTTTAATATTATTTTTCCCCCGTCAAGATAATTTGAAGGCCCAGTCGTGCAGGGCTACGGGCTGGCTGCACAACTGAAGGCGACCAAACTCTGTCTCTTTTTTTACCTATTCAAAATTTTTCAGGTTGAAAGAAAAACACATCAATTTGTCCTTAAACTTTAAAATAAAGCCAAAATGCCTTTTTTTGTTTGAATTTAAATTATTAGTAATTCTTATTAAGTGACCATTTTGTTTCTCGTGAAGTGTTGAAGTTATTGATTTTAACATTTGAAACTCTATAAGGCCATCATTCAATTTGTTTGTCTTGAAGAGTTGAAATGATTGGCTATTTAAACTTTTGAATCAGTTAACGGCCCTTCTAAGTGAAAATTCATTCTGTTTGCCACACTAAAAAGTAGAAACGATTGATCAGTTGTTCTAACTTTTGAATCCAATAATAAAACCTTGTAAAATGACCACTCATTTTATTTGTCTTGAAGTTTAAAAATGATTGGTGTTCTTTTGAACCCAATGTTGAAACCCTATAAAAAGGCAATTCATTTTGCTTGTTCATGTTTTGAAGTGTAAAGATAATTTGTGTGATTCATTCTATCTTTTTAACCAGTTCATAAAACCCTGTAAAGTGACCATATTTGTTCGTCTTGAAGGTTTCAAATGATTGTTGTTATTCATTCTAATTTTGACCAATTTTTAAAACCCTCTTAAGTAACAGGCTTTATTTAAAAGGGCGGTAATCTTTCAGGAGTAACTGTTGAATACCCTGCCACGATTTTGCCACTATTGTTATCGATTTAATCGCGCATTTATTTTTAAAGAACGGCGAATGCGTAGGAAAAATTTTCGACGGTGGTAGTCAAGCAATCTGGAGTGATTCATTTCTTTTATTTTGACTGAAGAGTGAATAAAGTGATTGGTGAGCGAAAAGCCCGTTGAGTTTAACTTCAAAACTAAGTTTTTATCATAATCACATGACATACGAAGCAGCTACTTCAAGTTTTAAAACGTGTAAAAGTGAAATAAAACATGCTGTCAATCTGAAAAAAAACTAATTAAAACTGACCAAAATGCACGGAAATATTTTGAATTTAAGGTCGTTTACAAGTACGTGCGTAGAAGTCAGTACATCGCGTGAAAATATGCGTAAGAGGCTGTAAAAATGATTTCAAAACTTGATTTAACTCCAGTCATGCTTTTGGCTCTAAGATGTAAAAGTACCTTTATTTGCTTTTGGCGTGTATGGTTAGAAAAAAAGCTATTTTAAAATAGAAAGTTTACATGCCCGTGCGCGTCTTTGTAGAAACTGTTACATCCCGCTGGGGCGCCTGTGCTCCCCAAGTGCAGGCGTGGTGGCTTAGCGTATTGATAGTTGCAATCCAATCTTTCTCCGTCAGTTTTCTCAGAAGATAAACACAACAGAAACAATACTGAGTTGCGTAGCCAAATGAGTGAGTGAAAACCAAAGGACCAGATGCTCGTGTTCTGAGTAACTTGCTTTAGGCCACTTAAAAAAAATCCCGGTTTATCATCAAAATTTTCTCAAAATTCAGTGAGGGAGGGCGCTTTTTTTTTTTTTTTTTTTTTTTTTTTTTTTTTTTTTTTTT
>JAPEIX020033676.1:0-7500 GCA_026122405.2 Zoanthus sansibaricus
TTAGCTGAATAGGGGAAAGTGTCGGGAACTGCAGAGTATTTCAATGACCTTACTGTTCGTGACTGGTTATAGAAGATCTAATTACAAAATAATCGTTCAAGCGTGCCTGCCCTCAGGTCACCAAAGCCTGTACTGTGTGTTAGTTGTTCCTGTCCTAATTTCGCGTCGGCGTAGTTAAAGATTTTAGGGCGTTCGCCGCATTCCATAGAAGTGGAATGCGGATGCCCTAAAAAAGTTAAACGGAAACAATAAAGCTAAAACACAACACGAACAACTTAAACACAATAGAGAAAAAAATTTAGTTGAGTGTAGGAGTTACATATACAACATGTATAAAAACGAACAGTAACTAGCAATAAAACAGAGATTCAGAGATTCAACTCAAAGAGTAAAAAAAGTTCTCTTTGTTGTTAATATATTTCATAATGTCATGCATCATTTTGTTTGTGAGAAATTTATTAAAAAAGCAAACTTATCCAAGTTAAAAATAGTTCAAAACTGATAAAATAGTTTCTAAATAAAGATAAAGATAAAATCATTTTATTGTGTGGAGATATGAGCAAAACTTGTTCTCTTCTCTCAGGTCGCTTTTGAAGTTTGCAAACAGAATTACGTCACAGAAACGAAAAACTTGATACCTTGATTGCGTAATGAGCTAGCCAATCATCAGCGCAAAACCTGCAATTGGGGCAGCTATATCTTAGAGGCATTTGGTCCTAAGTGTTTGAAAATTTCTTTACTTAGTACTTTTGAGCTGATCTGTTTAGAAATGAAAACACTGGTTTCGTTACATAGGCAATTTAAAACGCAATAACTGTAGACCTTCCTCACACAAAGCACAATACAACGCCTGGGAAAAATCCCTCATATTTGATCGTTCCTTATTTTAAAAGTGCTCGCCTTAGCTCTTAAAGCCTTGCTAACAGCTGGACGGAGTGTGACATTTTATCACCTTCACAAAAATTATTTCATCCTGCACTTCAGCCAGAAATAAGAAAAGAGATGGACAGAGTCTATTTACGAAGCCGAGTTGGTTTAAAGTGCCACTATGATCAAATTTTTACCTCTTGATTTTTTTGGTGTACCACATAGAATTATATGAAAGAATGAAGACGCCGTTTACCGTTTGCAAATACCTGCATTAGTTTCGGAGATATGTAACTTTGAAAAATGAGTAAAATATGCAAATAAGATGACTTATGACGTCATACACTCAACCCAACATTACATCAAGTATATAAATAGAGCTATCTTGGCCAATTTGCAGTGCAGACCATTGAAACATGGTAGGCTTATAGTTATACAGAAAGCATTTTGTTCCCATGGCAACTCACTCTTTTCCAGTCCCCACCCACTTGATTTCTATATGTAAGTGATTTTCAGCTCAAAAAACGTTAAACTAGGCCACAAACTCAAACTAACATATTTTACATGCTTGTTGGATCGCGTATATGAGGCACCATTTGCAAATATGGAAATGGAACGCCAAAGGTGACCAGAAATGCCTTTAATATTGGGTAGGTTTTGAACCCAGTATGTTGCCATGGTAACAAAACTGTTAACCTCAAATTGTGGAGCACATTTAGTTGAATCTTACTGCAAAGAATCAAACATTTCTGATACAAATTAGCTGAGAATTCTTTTTTTCATCATATTTGATCAAATTTGGTTGAGTGTATGACATCATCACTTGGCTAATTTGCATATTTTAAAAACTTAAATATCTCTGGAACAAAAAGAGATATTTGAAAATAGTAAACAGCATTTTTCTTCTCATGCAGGCTACTTATTTATGTTTTAAAATGGCTTCGATAGAAAAAATGCGATTTTCGTCATAATGGCACTTTAAAGAAGAGATATAGTCCTCATTTTACCGACACATCAAGATATAAAAAGCTTTGCGATTTGGAAATTTTGTAGATTCGATCGTGTATGTGTTTTTTATTCTTGCCCGGTGAAATGGAAATCTGACAATGTTAAGAAGTATACGCTTCGATTTTCTCGATAGATATCAAGGAGGATGAAATTCCAGAACCTGGTGAAACATTTCCCGAGTTTACATTTGAGTTAACTCATGACAGACGGCGGCCATACTTCATATCTGCCAGTAATCAAGAAGAAAAGGATTCATGGATTGAGATATTCAAGGACTGCTGTTATCACGCAAAAGGTATGCTACTCTTCATAGTGTATTACAATATTATATTATACATACTATTCTATAATAGTTCTACGAAAACTAAGAGACCAGAGGTTATTTACGTTTGAGATTTACGCGATAGGAAACATATTTTCAGTTTATTTCAATTTTTTTTATCCAACTGCATTTGTAGGTTATTTGTTCTTTTCATTTGGGGCATTTAAATTAACTGATTTTTCTCTAACCCACTGCAAAAACTGCATTTTTTTTTTTGCGGCTCTGAACCTAAGAAATACCAACGAGTAGCTATCATTAAGAGCTAATTATAATCGTTGAACTGCTATTTTTTTGTACTTATCATCACAATGATTAGAAATTGATTAACCTTTATTTAGGGTTTATACAAAAATATGGATCTCTATAGACAAGAACCTAAAAGGCACTAAGATATATAGAAATAAATTCATCAGCAACCTTCATAACAAGTTATATAAACTGTCAATGCCGTAACTATACTAATATTGCTGTCCTGGGGACCCAGCGGAGACAGACAATACTAATCATCAAGAAAGCAGAAAACAAAGTAAAAGCTAGGCGCGCGGTTGGGCACTGGTAACGCTAAACGCACTCTGCTCCAACTTCCCCTCGCCTCCCCTCACATACAAGTTCTTCCGTTAATTCCCAGGCCTCTTCAGATACTAATAATGTAACCTCAGTAACTTTGTAACTCCTGTAACTTTGTAACTCCCGTAACTTTGTAACCCATGTAACTTCGTATAACTCCAGTGGCTTCGTAACTCCCATAACTCCTGTAACTTTGTAACTTCCGTAACTTTGTAACTCTCGTAACTTTGTAACTCTCCTAACTATGTAACCCACATAACTTCGTATAACTCCAGTGACTTCGTAACTCCCGTAACTCCTGTAACTTTGCAGCTTTTGTAACTTTATAACCCTCGTAGGAACTTTTCATTGGTGAAATTTTTGAACGCAGAGTGTTATGCAAATTTATCAGTTACAAAGTTACGAGAGTTACAAAGTTACGATAGTTACAAAGTTACGAGAGTTACAAAGTTACGGAAGTTACGAGGTTACAAAGTTACAGGAGTTATGAAGTTACGTGGTTACAAAGTTACTGGGGTTACAAAGGCTGGCACTGTTACCGGTATCTGAAGAAGCCTGGTAATTAACGGAAGAACATTTATGAGAGGGGAGGGGAGGGGAACCTGGATCGGAGTGCATTTAGCGTTACCCGGTTGGGCACAAAGGTAGTTCTTCATCGTTCTGCTCATGAAGAGAATGGTATTTTAAGGCTCGATTTATTTGCATTATGGTCAATTAACTCCAAGGATAAAAATACCGTGTAAGATAATTCAAGAGCTTAAAACAACTTAGTTTAGGATGAAATGAAACCTTATAACAAAATAAAACGATTGGAAATAAGTGATCATTGATTGTTCATAGGTCGAACCTAAACGATGCATCTGGCGCATACGGAAAATGCGCAAAGGTGGAGAGTTTGGTTTGCGGTGCACAGGCCAGCTCCTCAAGCCGTAACACGAGTCAAACAAACAACCCGAACACAAATTGTTTTTCTCAGCTCAGATCTGCTTTGTTTTCTGTTTTTCATTGTTCACTCCAAAACTTATTGGGCAAAAACAATATTATTTTTTTCAATCCAAAATAAACTAATTTAAATTGAATAAAAACGTAACTCCTTAAGGACGGCTTATTCGAGTATAAGGAAATCCTTCCTGGAACGCCGTCATGTACTGATAAGGTCGAAAAATCTACTTTATCGTATTGTTAATTTAGCGCCATTCTTGATTTTGGTTACTTCAGGGCTGCGAAATGAAGATGAAGTTGGCAGAGGAGCGTTCAAGATGGCCTTCAGACGTACTCAGTACGAACATGGTCTCGGCTGGTACAGCATCAGTGGAACTGAGGAACAGGTGGGATGAAACGAGAAAGAAACTCCCATAAACATGTACATTGCAGAGTTGCTCGGCTCTTGAAAGTCGTGGATAGACCTTGAAATGGATCGGAAAAAAAATTATACCTGGAAACTTCTTGAATTTATTTTATGATCCTTGAAATTCTTGGAATGCGTTAAAAATGGGTCCAAAAATAATATCAGTAAGCTGTCCGTCGAAGGACTCCAATCCGAAACGTCAGTCTAAAAACTATTTTTCACTACGGTGTAGAATTTACCCTTTTTTATAAACTGTTTGATAAAATATTTTGTAGTGACAACATTCTAAAACAAAAACGGTTTTTGCTTTAGCGCAATTACCTTTTATCGTTGGAAGTTATGTCCCTCTTTTGATCTTCATGCTGGCTTTGATTTACCTAGAATTGTTGGAGAGCAGAGCTTAAAAGCGAAAGGAGACAGACCCGTCATTTTTTAACATTTTGTACTGGGTCCATAATAATTGGTTCAGTCAGCTGTGGCAGCCCTGCCAGTTGTTTGTACTTATTTGTTTGTTTTCTTACTTTTCCTTGTATTTGTTATTTTTTTTGTAGTATTAATGTGTATATAAATTATTGTAAATTATTTCTTTTTGTCCTATTTGTATTGCAACGCTAGCTAATAAATTGAAATAAAAATATATAGAATAAAATAAATAAACATTTAACGATTTAGTGTAATCCTGCTTCAGCAAATCATCATCAACATCTTTAACATCGTCATCAATTACACCATAATCAACATTAGTATAAGACAACTAATGGTCTAACTCGCGTCTTGCATTCTAATTTGCTACTCTACTAGAGGTCCATTTGTGATAGCCTACTAGTTGAGAAAAGAGGGTGGATCAAAATAGTAATGAGCCCGTTTTGCTATAATATCAGAGGGTTTCATCGATAATTTAATTGGTACATCCATTTTTGACCGATTAGAAGGGTTTATACTAAAACAATTAGACCTTTCGGCCTCATGGACAACGAATTTGACTTGTAGTCCTTTCGTCCTCGAGGTCTAATTGTTAATTATTATTATTAACACCATCATCTCCCGATTACGATCATGGTTATTTTGTCGTGAAAACAGATGTTATGAACCGGATCGCCACGGTTAATTACGCCATTGAAGCAGTCGCAAAAGAGAAGCTTAACTTCTAAGGGGTTCAAGCACGTGACCTCTGCGATACTGGTTCAGCGCTCTAACCAGCATTGAGATTTGGTTATTTTTTAGTAGATATACAACAATATAACAATATATTATAGCTAAATTCTTTACTAGTCAAGTGACCCATGATATTGTTGATGATGATTTGCTGAAGTAGGATTATATTAAGACATTATTAAGGGATCCTTTAAAAAACATTGAAAATGAATTTGAGGATTGATATTTTATCTTTCTACAGATGCTTAATGAATTGATTGTCAGGAAAATAGAACGGGAGGTGATGTACGAGGTGTATTCATCTATTTCTGGCAACTGGACCATAAAAAACAAAATAAGAGAACAGGTAAGGCTTGTGTTAATGAGATAGCGTTACGAAACCCTACAGTTGGCGAGAAGCTTACACCATTATTTCTTATCATGAAAACAATTTTTTAGATTTGCAAAACTGGTTTATGATTTTCTTTTTAGTTATTAAGGAAAAATTCTGTAGATTTTATAGAAAGATTTTTCTGTAACTGTAAAACGCAAACTAACAGACTTGGTGTACATCCAGAAATTTAAATCAAATGAGGGCAGGTAAACTACGCTTTTTATACTGCCGTAATTTTCAAGCTTTCGTCGATCTACAGCATCTCAGGGAATGAAGATAGAAAGATTTCCAATTATTTCTAATGACTAATTACTACTTTTGATTTATACATTTTATCTTATTTCCTGATGATGCCATAGATCGGTGAAATCGCGTAGCATACCTGATCGCATTTGACTGCTGCTTGGTTATCCTAGTTGGTAAGGTACCAGTTTATCGTGCGGACGGACACTCAGGGTTTCCAAATAATGGAGGAGAAGGTGCTGCCTCTGCTCAAACATTTGCGATAGTTAGACTTGTGTCTTGTCGGATGAGGACGTTAAACCGTAGGCCCTCGGAGACATACAGTATCTGTGTCTATATGTGTGCGTCTGTCATGTGAAAGGTCTCCGTCCACTTTAGAGTGGCAAAGATGATGTCCCAAATTAGTAGGTCTTTGGCCAGGTAAATAAAATTGACACCTAAATAAAGCCGTTATTATTATTATGATTTCATTTGCTTTATATTTTTGAATTGATAGTTATACTATGCTACTCGAGAACAACAAGAGGTTAGACACTGTTACAGAGGTGTTGCATTCTTGACAAGGGAGTCAGGTCGGCATAGTGGTCATAGGGCGCTCCTACCACCTCAACAACCCAGGATCGATTCCCAGGCTTCACACGTAGACTGAGATTTGTCGATCTCATATCTGGCTCCGAGGGTTTTTCTTCGGGTACTCCGATTTTCCTCCCTCTGCAAATTCGACTTTCACGCCAAGATGTGAGCGTCAAGCGAGGGATTAAAGATTAGCCTCTCGCTAGGAAGAGTGGGCAACCACTTCCCTCGTAATTGAAGTTAAATGAAGTATTTATTTATTTGAGACAAAAAGCCGCTTTACAGCAGACGTTTACTGATTCTTTCCTTCAGGTTTGTAAAACGCTCGACTCCTTAGTGATGGCAATGGTTACTCCAACGTGGAGCATGGCAATGGAATCTTCTGTTCAGGCTAAAGGAACTATGGAGTCTCTCATTAAAGACAAGAAAGACGAAGTATCGTCTACAGAAAAGAAAGTCACTGGGGAGTTAACGGGTAAGTTATGATACTATGCTGGTATTCACCTTACGTATGTACTTCCTGCTTTTTAAATCTTTTTGAATCGATTTAAGGGGACTCTCTACCCTAAGATCATTTTTCGCTACTTTTAGTGAGGTTTAGTGATGATATCTCCGTCATTATTTTGAAATGTTAAAAAAAACGATAATTACATCAAAAATTGAATAAAAAGCAAGGCTCTTGAATTTTTTTTGAGATTTTTTGGATGAGATTTGAGGGAGGAGAAAGGTTTTGTAAATGTTGTTTTTTTAAGAAAAATTTGAGATTGGGGGAATTTAGTGAGGTTTAAAATTTAATTTTGGAGTTAATATTTGATAGAAAATTGCGAAACCGTCCTCTAACCAAGTTGCACTCTCACATGGTCTGGAGGGACGGTTTGGCGTCATCCCCAAATTCTTCAAACTCAAATACTTCTCTCAACTCAATCACTATCCACCAAAATTTAGGGTAGAGAGTGGCCTTAAGGAAAAGGTACTGGCATTGGCTTGTCTTTGCATGCACATGGCAACTAATCGTTCGCTCGTAGTATTAGTATTACGGTAGTA
>JAPEIX020033717.1:0-19156 GCA_026122405.2 Zoanthus sansibaricus
CAACTCCGGAAGTCTGAGGCAGGAAATTTAAACTTTGAACGAAAAAAAAAGGATGGGGGGCTCTCGTCAAAGTTTGAATTTCCCGCCCCAGACTTCCGGAGTTGACGTCACGACCAATCATGTGACCAAGAACTCAGCAGAGTTTGAAAGCTAATGAAAACTTTCCCAAAATTTATCCTGAAGTACGTATTGTTTACTTGAATATACTCTTCAATGTTTACCACGAGAGCTTAGGGATAGTTGTGGGGTAATGGTATTTTGCAACATTTAGTTTTAAAAACTCTCATTCTAGGAATATAACTAATGGTCAGTCTCGATCCAATAGTTTAAGACCAATTTGAAATTAGTAACTGAAACTTTACAGTATAAAAAACCTTTTTTTTTTGAAAGATTACAATCTGTAATGTTCAACCATGTTCAGGAACCGAAGAACTTGGTTATTTGTGCTATTTACATTTAATCTGTTACAAGGTGTATAATTGCCACCCTTGAGAAGTTGTACTTCTTCAAATACCTTGGCCTTCTCATCCCTTTTACTAAATTAAAAGTAATGGAAAGAATATTTGTGTTTTATTATTTTAGGCTCGCTGTCAATCTGCCCTAGAAGTCATGAGACACACGCTAGTTCCTTGGAGCGAAGTTGTTGAAAAACTGATTAATGAAGTAATGGAAAATTACCCAAAGTACGATTATTTTCAATTTTTTCCCCCTGTGTTTATTTCAATCTCATTATGATAGAAGTATCTTCATCTTTGTGTGACAATTCTTTAAGCTTGAACGTAAATGGATTCGCTTTCAACGTTTATCGTTTTATATCTTTCAGTTTGCCCTTTACATATACATGTCATGTTGTTTTATGGGTCTTTGTTTGCAACTAAATAAGTTAAAACACAGTCTGGTTTACGCTCCCTTACCTTTGTTAGAAGTACTGTAACTTGCATATGGTCTCTGCCCTGCTATAGTCGATTTATGGAATCGTAGTATAGTAAACCATCTACTCTACCAGTAGATATTACAGTAAGGTCTAGAGAAAGGACTAATCATCATTTTTTTCGTTTAATATCCGTATTTTCCCATTTGGACGGGTAATGACTTCCCGTTGATCCTGTGCCAAATGCTCCTCCACTCCCAAAAAGTTTATATCCTCCAGCAAACACTCCACTTTTTCCTAGGCGTTCCAACCGTGTGTTTCCCCTCCCTCTCCCCCCACTTTCCAACTCTCACCTTCACCACCTCATCCAGCACACACCTCTCTGCTCTTTTCATATGTCCAACCCATCTCAGTCCTCTCTTTTTCAACTTATCAGAAAGGTCTTCAACTCCACACATATCTGCCACGTCACTGCTAGACCTCCCATCTTGCTATCTCACTCCTGCCATGTATCTCAGTATTCTGCAATCAAATCTGCGAAAACATCCATCAGTCTGCTTGTCAATGTCCATGTCGCACTGCGTCCTGCTTTACTGTTCAGTACATCTCCTAGATAGCAAAACTTTTCTTTTTCCTTCAACACGCCTCCATTTACTACGAACCCGGGACCCTCGTCGTCACCATCGTCATCATCATCATCCCTCTCTCTTGCACATCTTGGACATACTGCACCTCTTGGAGATTTTTCAGACCTGAGCATCGTTTGCGACATCATTTATTACACTCAGTACACAATACAAAGTCTGCTCCCACCCCTCTTCCACAGCATCCACATGAGTATCTTCCTGACAGAATCCTCTCTCTAGCTTTATTTCCAGTAACCATTAATTTTGTCTTTTCCGTATTATTCTCAGACCCCTTTGCTTCCTCCCTTCCTTCCACTTGTTAAACATGTCAGTCACTTCTTCCTTTGATTCTGTTGTCAATACTAAGTGGTCAGCATAAAGCAGCTCCTACGGGCCAACAGAAACTACAGTCAGGTCTAGAGTATGAACTACCAGAACTAATCCTGGATATAACCAGCTACTTTACTGACTACAGTCTGGTCTAGAGTAGGGACTACCAGAGCTAATCCCGAATACAACCAGCTACTCTACTAACAGAAACTACAGTCAGGTCTAGAGTAAGGACTACCAAGCTAATCCCTAAAGAACCAGCTATTCTGCCGACATAAACTACAGTAAAAAAAACATGGCATATATGTAATCATTTCGTTTTCAAATGCCTTCTGCAGCAACACAGAACTGGTGCAACAGTACCGGTTGGTTAAACTTAAGAAAATGCTTCGTCAGTATGGTCTCAGGAGTCGTCAAGTGTCCTATTCAGCCAGGGTAAGAAATATTACCAAGGAAAGTTTGAGAATCTCAACCTTTTGCAAGATGTTTTAGTTTGAATTTTTGTCAGTCATTAGTTCTTGTTTTTTACGCCATCTGAGCTGGATTGTTCAAGAGCTGGTTAACTCTAAAACTATGCATGAGTTAAACAATACTCAATGCAGCTATTTCTTCTTTAAGAAAAGGTAAGCGGTTTCATTAAAATACTGTCCTAGAAAAATACTTGTTAATCCCTAATTTTTAAACCATCTGGGATGGGTTGTTTAAAAGCAGGTTAACGCTTACTATGCATGGGTTAATCAAAAAATAATGCAGCAATTTCTCCTTTAAGAAAAAGTTTCTTGAAAATACTTTCCAAGGAAAATACTTGTTAATCCCTAATTTACAGATAGAATCCATCTCTGCAGGGTTGGAAACAAGACCAAGAATAAAAATTGTAACTCTGTAGTAGCGTTAATTGGCTTCTAAACAACTGGGCCTGAAAAAATATAATTTCCAAATATTCTTAAATAAGACTGTCAAGTTTTGAAAAGTATGGCTAAAGGCCCATTTAGACGGTGCAATTTTCACCTACAACTATCGTATAAAATACGCTCGCGTTATTCACAACTCGATCCTTAGCGTTTAAATCAAGCCAACAACACGTTAACGACAAACGTGTGCGACATTAAAACAGTTGTAGAGTTTCGAAGCATTTTTTAAAATGCCACGGCAATCGTAGATGTCGTAGCCAAATAAGGTAAGTGAGATGACGTTGCAAGCTACAAAACCTCCCTTGTGGGGTAGACTGCGTAATTTTTGTAACAATGGCGGATGTAAACAAAGATAGAATTGTCGCCTCTGAAAGTTCTACTTCAAACTGAAAACGCAAAAATTCGTTGAATTGAAAGTAAAGTTTAATATCAGGAAACACTGAAACTTATAGATTTGTAGAGCAGTTAGTCAGTTCTCTTTCAGCGCTCACATAAAAATTATTTTAAGAAAGATGCAATTCTTTCAGCAATCTATCATATTTTGGAGACGCTTGTTAAGCCAGGTAAATAACAGAAGCTGTTGTTTTATTTTTTTATTAAAAAGTCCTTTTAACCATTTTCCTATGTCACAAATACGAAACTGTACAATATTTTTCCTCTGTCGTATACGATGTCGTGCGCGTGTAAATCAACCGCTAAGTCATGTTGTAAGACTGTTGTATGTGATAGTTGTAGGCGAAAATCGGACCGTCTAAATTGGCCTTAAGGAAACTTTGTATTATGCTATACTATATACAAAGTCTGTCTGCTGTTATTTAGTAGCACTGTGACATATTTTTGTTTACACACTGTAACATGCTATTCACCAGGGCTGCGTTGCTCAACGGCGAGTTACCTTTAACTGTCGGTTAAGCAAAAATTGAGCAAAAATTTCTCCAAGAAATATTTGGAGTCCTTATGAATACTTATTATATTACCCGTAGCAAACAGAATCTGGGATAAATATTTAACCTGGGTTAGTACTAAGTGGCGTTTAAACAACTGGACCCTGATACAGCTAATTCAGCAATAATGAATATATTCCCTTTTGTCTTGAAATATTTACTTTAGGCAGGCTTTTTCTGCGTGCTACAAGTAGACTTTCTTTTGAAGATTTTTTTAATATTTCTGCTGATATCAAAATGAAACATTGATACGTTTTCTTCTAGTCGTTGATCCGATTCATCCTTACAAAGAACACTCCCACATGTGTTGAAGATGCTCTTCAAGTAAGTATAAACTTACCTCGCAGGGCTCGAGACTAACGGTAGCGAACTAGCTGCAGACATATATAGCTCAAATTTTCATTTACTTGCTAGTAAATAAAATGAAATTGACTGAAAGAGTTCATGACCTTCTCAAGAGAGACATCTCAGGATTGTAATGCTTGGCTAGTAAAAAGGTTTTGGTTTGTAACATCTAAATTGAGAGTGGCCACTGGACTAGTAAGTTGAAACGTTAATATCAAGCCCTTTGTCGTTAAATATCATTCCACTCAAGTCACCCTAGTATATGTCAAGTTAAGTAAATATCTTGCACCAAACAACAATGCGACTTAGGACCAAGGAAATAACGAATTAATATGTGAGCACTGAATTGGCTTTTAATCTGGAGTCCATGAAGCCGAGCAATTTAATTGATTTAGCATCACACAAGTAATTGAACAAAAGAAAAATTAAGAGAATTAACCATAACTTCTTAAAAGTGCATTTATTTGAGTTTTTTCTTGCTAGGATTTACTGAGTATTATTAAAGGCTGTATATGCTGCAGTAGTGTTAAAAAGAGGCTCCATAACTTGCTCTTATAAAAGGAAGTTTCATGATTATTCTGTGTTTTTTTTTTACCTCTCAGGTTGCTACAGCTTTCAGTCACGTTTCCAAGAACGAAGTTTATAGTTTTAGAGCCCAGCAACTTTGCTTGCAAGATTGGGTACGAAATGTGTTATTTTACCAGTATTTAGGTTACGTATTATTTTATATATCTCTCAACCTCGCTCGTAGTAATAACAAATCAGGGATGTATTTAGTTTTCCTTAGAATAAAGGCGGATCAGTCCGAACAGAAGGCGATCCAATTTCAACAGAAGGTGGTCTAATATCAACAGAAGGCTTTCCAGTCTCAACAGAAGGTGGTTCAGTCCCAACAGAAGGCTGTCCATTCTCAACAGAAGGTGGTCCAATATCAACAGAAGTTAGTTCAGTCTCAACAGAAGGTGGTCCAGTCCCGACAGAAGGCTGTCCAGTCCCAACAGAAGGTGGTCCAATCTCACCGGAAAATGGTCCAGTCTCAACGGAAAATGGTCCAGTCTCAACAGAACGCTGTCCAGTCCCAACAGAAGGTGGTCCAGTTTCAACTGAAAGTGGTCCAGTCTCAACAGAAGGTGGTCCAGTCCCGACAGAAGGCTGTCCAGTCCCAACAGAAGGTGGTCCAGTATCAGTGGAAAATGGTCCAGTCTCAACTGAAAGTGGTCCAGTCTCAACTGAAGGTGGTCCAGTCTCAACTGAAAATGGTCCAGTCTCAACTGAAAGTGGTCCAGTCTCAACTGAAAGTGGTCCAGTCTCAACAGAAGGTGGTCCAGTCTCTATAGAAGGTGGTCCAGTCTCAACAGAAGGTGATCAAGTCCCGACAGAAGACTGTCCAGCCCCAACAGAAGGTGGTCCAGTCTCAACTGATAATGGTCCAGTCTCAACTAAAAGTGGTCCAGTCTCAACAGAAGGTGGTCCAGTCCCGACAGAAGGCTGTCCAGCCCCAACAGAAGGTGGTCCAGTCTCAACAGAAGATGGTCCAGTCTCAACAGAAGATGGTCCAGTCTCAACCGAAGTGGTCCAGTCTCTATAGAAGGTGGTTTAGTCCCAACAGAAGGTGATCCAGTCCCGACAGAAGACTGTCCAGTCCCAACAGAAGGTGGTCCAGTCTCAACTGAAAATGGTCCAGTCTCAACTGAAAATGATCCAGTCTCAACTGAAAATGGTCCAGTCTCAACTGAAAATGGTGCAGTCTCTACAGAAGGTGATTCAGTTCCAGCAGAAGGTGATCCAGTCTCAAATAAAGATGATCCAGACCAGAAGATGGTCCACTTGCTGGTGGATTTTTGTAGTACAGTAATTCACAAGTTTAGGAAGAAATTGTAGCTAGTCTGCGGCAACTTTACAGCTGGAGATATGGACTGTGGACCAGCTATTGAAAACATCATTGCAATTGGTAAACAAACAACATGCAAAATGTATTGTGGAGAACCTGGAACATCATAGCCAATCACTTTGGGTATGTTGAAAGCAAAATCTTAAATTACAATATAATATTGGCCAGCTAAAAGCAGCATGACACATTAAATGCCGGACTTCGTATTGGGATCCATATTCGAATGAGTTAAATTTTGGGTTTGCATGGTAAACTGTTTCACAAACCATACTTTGTTTGCTGGTTGTTTCACGGATATTGGTAATAATTATACTCCACTTTTCCTATGATAGGTTCCAGAATGTCTCCAACTGTTGAATGGTTTACCTTCCCATGATGCAGCGGATATTGCTCAAGAAACTGTCACGTGGCTTTGTGTTGTTCTTGACGATCAGTGTCTGGAGGACGTAAGTATAACCCGAAGCTGTAAATCAGTTCAACTTTTTATTCTAGCTCGATTGATTGAGGTTCTGTTTTGTATGAGGAACAATCAAGTTGAATGCTTATGCAAATCAAATCTTTCAAACTATATAAGAATCTTTTTGAAAATATCATGCTAATAAACCATATGCATGTTGGCATGATAATTCTGAGTATCGGAAAAATTTAATGTCTAACAACGACAAAATATTTCTAGGCTTGAAGTCTTGAATTTCGCTAACAAGTGCTTTTTGTACTTTTGTAAGCAGAACAACTATTTCCAACAAAATATTCAAATTTAATGGCTATCATAGACTATAAAAAAAATCATTGAAACTTGAAGTCAATTTTATTTTGCTATCAAGTGCATTTTGGACTTTTGTAAGGAGATCGACTTTTTCCAACAAAATAAGAACCTACTTGAAAATGTTGTTTTGCTAAACTGTGTTATCATGATTTTCCGAATATTTGACAAGTTTAGTGTTTATTAAAAAAGTATTTAGGCTTGAAGTCAATTTGAGTTCTCTAACTAGCTATCAACTTGAGTTCTCTAGCAGATCAACTATTTCCAACAAAATAGGACCTACTTGAAAATGAAATGAACAACTGAAATGCGTTTTCTGATTGGAGGACAACGAGTCACATTCGAGGGAAGCAAGGACTTGAATTTCGACTCGCACGTGATCAGTTTATGCATCTTTGAAACAGCGGCAATTTTGTATGCCAGCAGCTGCTTTTACGCAGTCATGACAGCTAATTAGTTTCAAACAAGAAGTGAAGAAGAAATTTAACAGGTTCTACGCGAGAAAAGCTCGAAATCTATTAACAAAGATTTGTGATTTGAATTAATATTTAGGATTTGATTTTGAATTATTTTATATGCAAATTACTTGGATTTGTTACATTTTGCATTAAACTCCGAAGTTGACATCCATGTAGTGTTCTATTTCGAGTTGAGAGGTATGTATGTTTACCATGGAAAACATTGTGGGTCTCGGACAAACAAAACACACCGTTTTATTTGGACCTATGAATTTCTTATTTGCATGATAATTCCGATATTTGATAAATTTGATATCTATAAACAAAAAGCATTTTGGCTTGAAGTCAATTTGATTTCTCTAATAAGTGCTTTTTGCTTTTCCGCAAGACATTAGTTTGTCTTTACTGGGGAATTAGGATAGGGAGAAAGTTCAAACTTTGATTGAGCTAAACTAAATACAAAGACTAAGTTCATTGTTAATTTGATATTTACCTCAAGTTCGACAGATTCTAATTGGGATCGTCTGACATGCTTTATCCGTCTCCTTAAGACAAATAAAATTACTAAAAAATTACCCAGGGTCAAATGTTGCTTTTTTTCAAACTAAATGCATAATAAAAAGTAGTTTACTAATATTTGATCAAGCATCGATCTCACAAATTGTTACCTCAGAAAGCTTATTGTTTTTTAAAATAGAATCTTAGAATTTTGAAAAATTTTTGAAATAAAATTTTGTTTTCTGCGTTTTTTTACATTTAAAAAAACTAGTTTGTCATTCGGTTTGTGTAAGTTATGTTGAACTATTAACCTTAACAGCCGAAACGTCTCGAGTTATTCATTTTATACCTTTCCATATCATTTTGTCATCATAATTTTCATCTCGTTCGTTACCATCTTCATCGTCGAATTATCAACATTGTCATCATCAACATCAACAAAATCATTAAATCTCAATAGTCATTATCATCAACACTATTATAGCATCGTGAACATTATCCCCATTATCATCATCATCAACATCATAACATCATCCACATCATTATCATCATTATTATAATATCATCAACATTATTGTCAACAGCATCACCATAATCTTTATTTTCATCAAAAACATCAACATCGTCATCTTCATCATGAAGATCGTCAGCAATGTCGTCATCACCAACATCATTATCAACATCATCAACATTATCAACATCATTACCATCATCTTTATCTTCATCAACATCAACGTCATAATCGTCATCAACATAATCATAATCAACATCATCATTATCACATTATCATCTTTATCATCATCATCATCATCACCATCATTACCAACATTGTCAACATCACTGTCGTCACCATCAACATTATAAACATCACTACGAGTCGTTATAATCATCTTTACTATTATTAATATCATTTTTTATTGTTATTATGAATATTTAGTTATATCTGTATTTCTTTGCACCTCTCAGTATCAGTATTTAGGACGAACTAAAAGTAGTTGTTTGGTGTTTTCGTGCTTTTCTATTACAACATAGACGTTTCTCTAAAGCATAAATGCACATAAAATGTGTGTAAAACTAACAGAGAGTTTAGTTTAATTGTTTGCAATTGATTTTCAATCCACATACATCGTATTTTGTAATTAAAGTAAGACAATGCTGTCACTTTTACGTAGAGCTGTTAAAGATAAATTGAGTTAAGAGACGTTTCTGTTTTTGGCAGAATGACAGAGAGAAAAAGATGATAGCCACCCAAGCTGCGATTTCTCTTGTAAGATTTATTGAAAACCATGGTGAGTTAACCAGAATGTTAGTAATGTGTCTCCACCATCCCTCTCTTCAATCCTTTGTGGGATTGAAATGTGTGACTATAAACATTAAGTCCATAAAAATAAAAAAATAGATATAAGTAAAGTAAGCCTCTCCTTTCTCAATTGGTTATATTGGCAAGATACATTAACTTTAAGGCTGCTTGCTTCGCCTAGTTGGTAAGGTGCCAGTCTACAGCTTTAATGCCCAACGGACCAACAATCTTGAAATATTGAAAAGAAGGTGCTGCCTTTGCTCTGGCAACTGCAAATGTTTAGATATTCGCATCTACTTGGACAGGGAGATTAAACCATAGGCCCAGTCTTTCAACATTCTTATTGGGAACCCACGCACTTTTTGAAAAGGTAGTGATCTTGATGTTGTGGTCTGTCTGCTTCATCAAAGCTACTACTACTAAAATTTAATGTTTGAAATATAATTGCATTCGACGTCAGGAGAACGCAATCATAATCTTGTGCAGGCGGAAAAAATCTCGATTTTGTGGTTGATCCAAATCGACGCCATCTTGGATTTATCCGAGAGGGTCCGAGTGCAGGTCATTTCCAGAAGACGGGCCTCGTGCGAAAAAGTTTGCTCTGCAGAGGAAGTTTTATCATTATTGAGGTATATCATATAGATACTAAATGTTTTTATTCAGAGTTAACCAAGAGTTAAAACTAATTACTCTTGAGCAAGCGGGCCCTGGTGCGTGATACTCAAAGACAGAGTTACTGACTTGATTCATGAAACACCGATTATTTTGAATTTGAAAATTTTTCGTAACTCAAAGACAACAGAACAGTTTATTATTTGACTTCTTGTTTGTGCGTTAATAACTGTATTTACATATACACAGGACTAAGTTCAATCCCTCTAGCACCGTGCTAGAAAAATCACCATCCTATCCAACCTTTAAACTATTGAACGCACTTCACTAATCTATGATTACTACTAGTATACATGTATTTGTATACCGCTGTTGTGGGCCATCTAAAGCCAATAATTGTTAAAACTCTTTGTTCATTTGTAAAGTAGTTAGACCTTTAAGGATAAGCATGTAATACAGATCATTATATGATTATTATTATTATCATTATTATTATTACTATTAACTTCTTTTTTCTTTGGCCTACCTTCTTTGGCCTACCTACTGGCTCTCTACCAGAGCTTTTAATAGGAAAGTGCTTTAGTTTCGTATTTACTAATTTACTTTTTTTTATATGTATGTGAGTTTTAAACTATAAATCTAGCTTTTGTAATTTTCATCACAGATCTAAAAACCGACCTTGATGTTAAGGAGTTAAAAACCGACCTACAGAGTATATCGGCCCTACAGGTAAGGTTATGCACTTTGTTTAAGTTTTTAAAGCAGAACTAACAATTCGTGAAATATCGCACAAAACAAATATTAAAGCTTGATCAAAATTGTAAACATGCACTTTCGTTTTTGTCAATGGAATATTTTAACTAGAGTTGCTACAGAAAAAAAACAAGATGTAAGTAGAAATTTAATTGCAGTCATCGATTGGAGGAGTTTAAGATGCTTAAAATTATATTTTAAATATAGTTTAAAAATTTATTAAAAATTAATAGTACAACTATTATGTCAGTCTTCAATGCTCTCACTTCACATTTGTCAAATTCCCCAGTTAATGTCATTATCATCACCAACATCGTCTTCATTTACCATCTCTAGTTTCCCATTCCTGCGGTTGGACATGATATGAGTAGCCTCCACTGTTTTTCATCCTCAGCCATATCTTTTGTAATGTTAGTTTTCTTCCACTACCTTACTCCAGGTCTTCTTTGATTGTCTTTCTACCGTTCAGTTCCATCGCTCTCCTAAGTATGCTATTCTTATCCTTACATTTTACATGACCAAACCATCTCAAACTCGCAACCTCTTTTCACCTCTTCATTAGTAATCCTGTCCGCCCATCTTACCCAGAGTATATATCTCTAGCTAGCAGTACTTACAGTATTTTCAATAGTGCCTAAATTTCCGCAGCATACAGTAATGCAGGCCTCACACACGCACAGTAAACCTTTGCCCTTTCCTAAGCTTGCCAATTCCCTCCATTTACCCCAAGCACAAGTTATCCTATCCCTTACTCTCAATTCTACCCAACTCCACATAAAATCACATCAACAAGATAACAAAAGCTGTACACTATTTCCACAATATTTTCTGCTACCTCCAATCTCCGTGGCACTGCCTCAACTTCCTTCACAAATGTTGGACATCTGAAGTTATCTCAGGGATGTGATAAATCCGTCTATAGACGGACTTCAGTCTTTTTATAATTCCCCTCCCGCCCCTTCTCACAAAACTCCGTCTTATTTATTTTTCCGCAATATTTTTTTTCCGCCATCTATTTTATTATTGATTATAATTTTCACTTCACTGAAGTACATTTGCCTGAGTCATCTAGAAAGAACATTTATAATTAAAATTTGTAGATTTTAGTAAAATCTAAAAGGGTTAATTGTAAATTTTCTGGA
The DNA here is from genome assembly GCA_026122405.2 of Zoanthus sansibaricus. NCBI lineage: Eukaryota > Metazoa > Cnidaria > Anthozoa > Zoantharia > Zoanthidae > Zoanthus > Zoanthus sansibaricus. The sequence continues at coordinate 11,445 of JAPEIX020033717.1, forward strand.
CATCTGAGAGGTGTTTTGGGGCACTTTATTGATGAAAAACGTCTGACCGTAGGCGGTCCCCGGACCCCTCGCCCAATTTTCTTCCTTTTCAAAATTAGCCAATCACATGCCTGTTATCTGCTCTTCTCAGATTTTAGAGCCCCAAACATCTTTGGTGGCACCACCTTTCACAACATTTACGCCTTATTGAGTCATATTGTTCCAACACCTTTGCTAGCTGTATGTATAGCTTCCCCATTGTGGCCTAACAGCACGTTCCCTACCTGTCACCATCAACTTGGTCTTATTTAAGTTTACACCACTCAATTTACTGTTTTTAATAAGATCTAGAATCCGAAACCCATTGCACTGGCAAGTACAAGAAGTAATTGATTACAGTCATCGAGTGAAAGAATTTGCAAATTTTCTATATATACTTTTAAATTGGGTGTAATACAAAGTTAACTGTATTGCATTACGTCGTTCAATGCCGATTGCCTTTGATTCACATTTGTCAAACTTCTCACCAAAATTACTATTTTTAATATGATCTAGAATCAGAAACCAAATGTTGCTACAGGACGTTATTTGATTTCAGCCATCAAGCATAAGTGTAATGCATTACGTTGGTATTCAATGCCCTCGCTCCACATTTATCACACTCCCAACTCTGCTTATCATATGGAATATAACATAGAATCAGTTTTAAAAACTTCTAAGAAAGGTTATATTACTTTTCTTTGTTATTGAAACTTTGTACAATATTACTATTTTACACTAACAGAGCGAATTTGGAGAGTTCTTGTCAGTTGATCAAATAAAGGATCCCCAAGAAAAAGAAAAGATGTTTCAGAAATACATGCATTGTTATCTTAACGGAGATGGGTTTGGTGATGGAAAAGTAAGTAACACTTGTATACTAAATGATCTTGCTATGTCCTTTTCGCTTGGTTATTGCTTGCAGTGCAAGATGAATAGGTTGGTGCAGTTGGTAAGATCTCTCCATTTCAACGACAAGATTCCTAGTTCGATCCCCAGCTCTGTTGAGATTTAAATATTTGTGCAATCATCTTCTCCACCTAAGCTAACTCAGCTTCCCTTCTTTCTGGGATCGATAAACGATTACCAGCATCTGCTAGGACCTAACCTGAAATGGATTAGTTTTCCTTAAAGGGAGAGTTAAAGATTTGCTCCTCTTAACTTTATAGAAACCAGAGATAAGTGCTGGGTCGGTAAAACCACTTTGGTCTAAAAGAATACTTTTTAAAAAGTTGATTGATCATTGATTGATCCTGACTAAATAAAATATAGAAAGCTAATTAGTGACAGACTTAGTCTTTAACTCCCCCTGATCCTGGTTATTGCAAATTTTAGTGTCAGATACTTTAGTATGGGATACTTTAGTATATGTCTATATAGTATCATATACTTTACTATTGGTGACTTAAGTGTTGGATACTTTTGCGTCGGATACTTTAGTATCTGATACTTTAGTGTTAGATATTTAGCATTACATACTTTAGTATCAATAGTATCAGATACATTAGTACTGGATGCTTTAGTATCGGATACTTTAGTATCAGATAGTTTAATATCAGATACTTTAGAATCAGATACTTTAGAATCGGATACTTCAATATTGAATGCTTTAGAATCAGATACGTTAATATCGGATACTTTAGAATCGGATACTTTAGTTTTCATGACTTTAATATTGATGACTTTAGTGTCAAATATTTTACAATTGAACATTTTAGTGTCGGGTAATTTAGGATCTGATACTTTATTATCTGATATTTTAGTATCGGATACTCTAGTATTGGATACTTTAGCATTGGATACTAAAGTATCGGATACTTTAGTATCTGTCACTATAGTATCAGATACTTTAGTATTGGTGTAGTGTTGGATACTTTTGCGTCAGATACTTTAGTATCGGATACTTTAGAATCGAATACTTTAATATCAAATACTTTAGAATCGGATACTTTAGAGTCGGATACTATAATATCGAATACTTTAGAATCGGATACTTTAGAATCAGATACTTTAATATCGGATACTTTAGAAATGGCTGCTTTAGTTTCAGTGACTTTAATATTGATGTCTTTGTGTCAAATACTTTACCATTGAATATTTATCATTGAACGCGTTAGTATCGGACACTATAGTATCAGAAACTTTAGTATCAGATATTTTAGTATCGGATACTTTAGTATCAGATACTTTTATATCGGATACTTTAGTATCGGATACTTTTTACTTACTGTATCAGCTCTATTTAAATATAGATCAAATCTTTCTGATCAACACATATGAGTAAACTATTGTATAATATTGTATTACGTTAATTATCAAATTAGGGTAAAGAGAATGGAACAAACTTCACTCAAAAGAAAGAAAAGCAGCTTAAAAAGATGTCACTACCACAGTTTCTAAGGTTTGTTTTTTGCTGTTTGGATATTTAAGTCATGTTGCTCATTACTTCTGTATTTCTGAAATTTTTTTTCATTTTCTGGTCACGCAATGAACTCAAAATTGTCCAATAAGGCACTTAGAATTTCTTTGGAAAAGTCCAAAAATGACTTTATTGCGTGAAATTACACGGATTCTTTTTTGAAAAAGAAACAAAAAATTCGTAAAGGGCTTAATCGCGGATTCTTTTCTGCGAAAGAAACGAAAAATCCCAAAACGAACTTTTCAAAAGCTAGCCACCTAATTTTGAGTGCAAAGACCTCTTGCCACATGTATCTTATTTCAAATCCTTTCCCAAAGAAACCCAAAAGGAACGAATCCAGATTCAGATTAATCCATTGAATCCTCATTGCGAGCGTATTCATTGAATTCATAATCTGTTTTTGCATTTTACCAAAGAAACGAAAAATCCTTTTTTGGGTTCAGAATCAGGATTATGATTTTTTCCAAAGAAATGCACCCCAAATTCTCTCGTTCATTTTGTTGCAAGTAGTGCGAGCGTCTAATTTGAGAAACATACTAACCGAAAGTCTCCAACCCTTGAGTATAAGAGCTTTTTTCGCCTTTTGCAGGAGAAGGTTTGTGCAAGAATGTAAAATGTTCGCAGCCGTATGCAAAATGTCGTGTTTCATGGGGTAAACCGCTGTGTCAGTGTCAGACTTCCTGCTCCTTTGAATATGCTCCTGTTTGCGGCTCAAATGGTATATCATACAGCAACCTGTGTGCCATGCAAGCGCATGCGTGTGAGAGCAAGGAAGAAATCACAGTCATTAAGAACGAAGCATGCGGTACGTAAGGAGACTAGAACTCAAGCTACTTTTCTGTTCTTAACCCGTTCAACTCCTATCGCATTTTATCATCTCAATTATCCTTACAAATCTTCTACAAAATGATACTTTTGAGAATTAAGGAATTCATCAAGGTGCAAGATGACAACCGAAAATAAATTCTTCCTAACCGCTTATATAAAAACTAAGAGATTTAGTTAGAATAATATAACAATATGTCACTGTCATTTGACTTGTTTTTAGCTTAGAGGGTTAAATTATGTCACGTTATAATATACTGGTTAGCTAACACTTTATAAAACCTTACTAAATTCTATGTACTTACTTTATTAAAAATTAAACAATGCAGAGGTTTCTGCCGAAAAATGCCTATTAAACTGAAACGTGTTGTCTTTTTCTTAAAAATTTGTATAAGTTTCCTCTTCAATCGTCTTTTTGTATGAATGCCACATGTGCATACAGTTTAAACACATTTAATGATTTTACTAGTTATTTGCAATAGAAAGTGAGTACTACGAAAATTTTACTATAGGACAATACTGTTACCCTGTTACCCTGGGTACCCTGTTACCCTGGGTACCAGAGGCTCCTAACTCACTCCTTAAATAAATAAAAAAAGATTGAAACGAACGTGAGAAGGTATAAAATGAGCAAAGCGAACGAAAGGACGATCGCGATCTTAGCCTTTATACGATGTTTTTTTGTATCTTTTAGGAGTCTGCCTCTGGTATTCAGGGCACAATACTGATCTACCTTTGGCATTTAATGTATTTGAATTTTAACTGCCGCTGATCGCATGTACCGTGTGTAACGAAATGCAAGTGACATCATTGAATTGTCACGCGATACGGTATGGACTTTAACTGCTGATCGTATGTATCGCATGTTCGTTACTAGTGACATCCGATGGTTACACTGTTTTTCGAATAGGAGACTAATCGCTTCACTCGTAGCAATAAACTAATTGCGATTCTAAGCCGGTGATTCCGTATTATATTGCCTGCTAGTTGGGAGAAAATTTATTCCATATTGGCGGAGTCGCGCAGCCATGGAGAAATAAATGAGAAATACATTTTCTTCCAACGCGTACAAGATAACGTGCAATCACCAGCTCTGCATCTGCATTGGTATAGCAATTTTTTCAATTGTTTCACTTGCGTTAATTCTGAGCCGGCGATTGCTGTGAGCGAAGCGAGTAGCCTCTTTTTTCGGATACCACTAGCCACGAACATACGATACATTTGATCAGCGGTTCAAGTTCGTACCGTATTGAGAGTCGATTCAAAAATGTCGTTAGCATTTCGGTACACACGGTACATGTGATTAGCGGTTTAAATCCATAGTGTTGCGTTTAGAGTCCGTAATATACCGTTAAATGCCAAAAATTGAACAGTATTGTCACTATAACAAAATAGTGTACTCGCAACACTCCCTTTAATTCGATCAGATATAACTAGTTCTACACACGTCTGTTTCTCTTAACAAAATGTTAACTGTATGGCGATACTACTATTTATCGTATTTATCACTTCGTTACCTCATGTTACTGTTTTGGTTGTTTTCCACAGAGAAATCAAGGTCGCACACATCAGCGGTAAGTATGGTAATCTGTCTAGTTATTAGCACTTCCTTCAACTCATCTCCGTTTTATTCTTTAACACACTGCGCAACACTCTTTGAAAAGCCTGGAAAAAAAGTTTAATCCTAAACCCATTCATCAATCAATTCACCCAGGCACCCAGCTTTTCATCCATAGATCAATGAACCTTTTCTTTCTTCATGTATTCAATCAGTTCAAATGTTCATCCATTCATCTATATTCATTATAATTCATTTTTTTGCTTTATCTAATTTTGCTCCAAATTTTCTTCTTGACCATTTTTCTGTTTTTTTTTTGATATTTTTCTTATGGATAAATTTTTTGCAGAATCTCAAGAACGATTCATCCAGCAAATCTGGTATTAGTGAGACAACCATAATCGTGCTGTGTGTGTGCGGCGTATTTTGTCTTATTGCTGTTGTCGTTGCTGTTGTTCTTAAAACAAGGAGAAAGAGAGACGTTTCTCTCATTGAAAAGAAGGCGCACGAACTACCGACAGTCGGTGAAACAAATCAACTTGTAGATAACAACTAGACTAGAATGATCGAAAACGACCCTGTTTTGGGCGTCTATTTATCCTCCAGCAAAAAAGTATGGAATACAATTCTAAGTTGTCATAAATTCTGAATAAAGTTCGTTTCCTTTTGTTGCATTCTTGTAAATTTATTGTAGCTAGTTAAAATCTTAATTTAGCTTCCCATAATGATACATTAACGATAATGATAATGTTGATGATGATTATGATGATGATGATACTTTGATACCAAGGACGCAAGCACTTGCGCAAGTAATTGGTACTTTCAATGTTTCAATTATATGTGTCTAAAAACACTGAAGTTATAGCAATATGATGTATATGATAAAAAAATATTGAAAAAGTTAAAAAATCTAAAATTTTAACATCAAATGGTAAATAATTACGTTAACTAAACTCTAATTTCTAATTATAGAAAGAGGAATTTAAAGCCAAAGTTTGACGCTTGTAGTCGCGCGAAAAAAACTTCTTTTGAATTTTCCCGAACGGAAGTATGAACGGAAAGTAACTAACCCTTTTAATAAGCAGCTTGAGTTCACTGCATTGCAAAGCGCCCCTTTACACAACTTAACTTCAAGCAAAAGTCGAGTTTGAACAAACAAAATTTTTAAAATTAAATAAATACATAATTAAAATGGCATATTAAATTCAAATAGAATGAAATAGAAATCACAAAAAGTTGCTCATGAAGAAAGATTTTAAAAAGATAGAACTTTTGAAAATTAGCGCGAAAAAGTTAATTTTCAAAGCAAAAAGCGAAGCGAAGCGTTATACTAAAATTTATCAAAAGCTGAAATTAAATCCTAAAAGAAATATAACAAATACCTCGTCTTAGAATTTATCAGCATGTCCTTTGGGAAGTCAGTTCAATGTTGTAATAAAACATTAGAAGAACTCAACCAATATTTGAAGTATTTTCTCACGTCGCCATCCCCGTATGAGTAAGTACGAAGTAATCGCCATCTTGAAGATTTCTTGTCAAAACAAGTCGGGAATCTGCATATTAATTTTTTGCTCTCAAATGTTCGCACCATCAAACAAACCAATCACAACAATCCGGTATTCAGTAAATCTGGCAAAGGATTGAATTCCATTTTCAAAAAATCAAAAAGAAAAACTGATTAAAATTGTCCCAAACTGCTTCACAAGATGCCCAAACTTCAAATGTATCTAAAAGGCGGAAAAATTGCTGACGTGTGCCAAAAAGCCTGCCAATTTAAATAACTTGAGTGTATTCATATTTGGCATGGGTCGGATTTAATTTTCTGGGATAGGGTACAGTTTCTGATGTTGAAAGAGTTAAGATAAACATGTATGGCATTAACATAACGAACAGCACAGATGTAACGGCAGTCCTATAAACGCGCGAATATAGAAATGGTACAGTTAAGGCCTGTTCACATGAGGCGAGGTATATCGGAGGGTAGGAATATCTCGGTCCTCCGAGTTTATATCTCGGGCCGAACCTAGTTTCTCTACATTTACTTTATGTTCCAGCCATTTCGTTCACATGAAGCCGAGACACCTCTGTAGTGCGAGATATCTCGGTCCAAAAGACAGGGGTAGCCCTAGGGGTAAAGTTGTCTCGTTCCATGTGAACGGTTTATCCCGAGATATCTCGGGGGTTAGAGACAACTTTGTGGATCGTGCGCAACGCGTTCCAATTATAACGTGACAAGATAACGGTTACTTAGCACTATTAACCGAGACAGCCCGGGGTCAGATTTTCTCATGTCAACCAGGGACATCTCCATCCCTTCTCCGCCGAGATATCTCTACCCCCGAGATATCTCTACCCCCGAGATATCTCGCCTCATGTGAACAGGCCCTTGGGCAGCTTTTAATGCATGTTTCCTTAGGGGTACGGTAGGGCATGATTTTTGGCTTAAAAGTCAGGGGTAGGGATTTCAAATTTAAACATTTACAGTTCTGGGATAGGGTCAGGGTTTTGGGCTTAGGGAGGCACACCCCTACCCAAAAACTAATAGAGCAATCCCCCCCCCCTTCCCCCGGAGAGGGGGTGGGTATTTGGAATTGATTTCAAAATTAACTTCCAAACCCACAGCTCAATAACGTGTTACTGAAAGATTAAACACAGACTTAAAAATTGATTGGGAGTTCAAGAAAGGTTAGCATCAATATCCACGTACACAAGAGTCTTTCAATACATAGTGCTAAATAGAATATTATAGACTAATAAATTGCTTTTTAAAGTCCCTATATCGCTTTTTTTTTGATCTCAAAATAAAAACTATTGTCGTCTATGAACTCATAATTCAAATAACCGAAGAAAAATTCCGAACCGAAGTATGCTTTTTAATCAAAAGAAGTAAGG
>JAPEIX020033718.1:0-12053 GCA_026122405.2 Zoanthus sansibaricus
TTTTAAAAAAAATGTCAGGCATTCCTCGAATGACACAGGAATCCCATGGAATCATTATCTTTTATTTTAATTATCTTTTTAAATATTTACAACCATCATAATCATAAAGTAACAACAATGAAGATTAGATATACTGTTATAAAAGATAATTTTCATATTTTAAAGTAAAATGGTAAGTTTGCGACCCTGCGATTGTAAACCGCTGACCACTAGTTTCAACACGAAAAATATACCTATATCAGCGAGATCTTGATGGGTCCTGATCTTGTTTTAATTATCAACCTCTAAAGTGTCTTTTCTGAAAGTTTCATGCTTCTATTACTATTTGAACAATTGTGTCATTTTTCGTTGCTTATCTTCCAGACTATTATATTCATAGGCTCTGGTGCATTTTTAATTGCTTCCATTTTCTTAGCCTCAGGTTGAATGCCAGTTCCGTTAATCACATAGCCACAGTAGGTTACTTCACTCTGCATGAATGCACATTTTTCCTTTCGTAATTTCAACCCAGCTTTTGCTAGTTTTTATAACACCATGTTTAACTTATTTAAATGATCTTGATTATCTTTGCCGATGATAAGAACACCATCGATAAGTAAATTTTCCATTGTGCGTTGAAAAATCCTATGGGCTGGAGAAATTTCGAAGGGTAGTCGATTATAAATAAATAGTCCTTTGTGCATGTTAATTGTTGTAAATTTTTTGATTCGTTGTCTAGTAATAACTGTTGATATGCTTGAGACATGTCCAGTTTTGTAAATTTATTTGCTCCTCCTAACGTGGCTAGCAGATCCTCCGTTTTGGGAATTAGATAATTATCCAATTTTGAGGCCCGATTTACTATGCATTTATAATCACCACAAATAAGCACGGAGCCATTTGGTTTTACAATGGGGACAATAGGTGCTGCCCACTCGCTGAACTCCACAGGAGATATAATTCCTTCAATTTGTAATCGCTTCAGTTCTTTTTCAACCTTTTCTTTTGATGCAGATGGTACAGGTCTTGATTTCAAATATTTGGCTGTGCCTTGGGGTCAACATAAATCTTTGCTGTTACGCAGTTTAATGTTCCCAGTCCTTCTTTAAACACGTCTTTGTTGGATTTTAAAATTTCAGCAAGTTTCGAATTACAGCTGTTTATTTTGAAAACTGTGTTCCACTTGATCTAGATTTCTTTTAGCCAGTCTTGCCCTAGTAAATTTGGGCCCGTGCCTTGCACGATAATTGCTTGCAATTCGTATGTTTTACCATCATATTTAACAGAAACAACTGGTATCTCTTCACCCGTGTACGTGCTCAATTTGGCCTTTGTTTTCTCTATTTCCGGTTTGTTAGGGAAATTGTTGTAACTGGTTTCATTAATTATTGTTCTCGTCTTTCTTGTATCGATTTCCATTTGAACTGTTTTACCACAAATTTCGACGTCAACTTCAAAAGCCTTCACTTTTTTTTCTGTTTCAATGCGGTACACTCATGGTATACACGTCATCACCAACTGTTGGTTCGTGGACCAAATGTGTTCTCTGGCTTTGCGGTCGTTTATTTTCTTTCTTTATTTGTTCTTGTTTGGCGCTTCCGGTTGGCGTTTTCTTGTCGCTTCGACACTGTTTTGCCAAATGTCCTTTCTTTGAGCACTTAAAGCACTTTGTATCTCAAAACTGACACGAGGAAGCTTCATGTTTTCCGCCACAACGGTGACAAAATCGCTGGCTTGTCTTGTGTTTTTCTCCTTTTTGATAAACTTGATGCAGCTTGTTTGCTGGCTCAGATTTCTTGATTAAATTTGCGACGTCTTTGGTGGCTAATTCAATTGCCAAAGCCAGTTTGACTGCTCTTTTAAATGATCAATCGTGATCACCACAGCTTGTTTTAAATAATGTTATCTATCTATTATTCACTGAAGTGGAAGTGAAAAGTGCTCACAAAGTCACATGATACGACAGTCATGTGGTCTATTAAAAACCAAGTGAAATGAAACAAACAACTTCAAAAGCTCGATGGTTTTCACTATACGAAATATTTATTTGGATCTGACACGATATTCAAAGAAAAAGTCCAGTTCAATCCTCAAATGTTTGCTGGGAACTGCTGTCTGGAAGATTGACAGTAAAGTTGAAAGTGCAGCCGTGAAATGTGCCACCTGGAATCAACATGAAAAAAAATATTGATGGAAGTGATTCGGTGGATGAGAATATTGTGAATCAAAGGGCTCTTAGAGCCAGCTCACGATTAAATCATAAACTTTTTCCAAATGTTTTAATATTAAATTGTAATACAAAGTAAGAAAAAAAGGCATTATAAGCAATTTTACGTTAAAAAAAGAAAAAAAAGGGAAAAAAACAAATAAAAAAGGTCAGTAGGGGCCCTGAACTAGGTCTGTGCACAGGAAAATCAAAAGTTCAACCATGGAGCCACGCTTGCAGGACACTTTTACTTCCATCTACTGTCCACAATTCCCCTCCACAAATTTGTGTCTACAACCACTTCCGTCGACATTTCATTCTCATGATACTCGTTCATTGCTTGCGCATGCGCGCGCATGAATGAGCTAAAACTGGAAAATGCTTCGGATGAAATTGACCACAGGGTTAGATGGGAAAAAGAATGCTGCTAAAGATTATAAATGTGGTGTCTGTCAAAAAAAGTTGGCCAGAGCTCTATTAAGTGCAAATCACTGATTTCATAGGCGGTGGACAGACTAAACCGGGTCAAAGATTCGTTTGTCTTCTAGAGACAGTTTTATCTGTTGAACGTGTATTGCCTGCAGAATGGTTGAATTGAGAAGTAATGAGGAGTTTATTTTGGTGGAAATTAGCCTTTGCAGCTACTTGGGCGAACAATATCTGACCGTTACTGAGCCCAAGGTATTTTTTATATTGATGACAGTTTTAAAAAACTTGAGGTAATTGACAGTTTATATTTTAAATATTTGAAAAAACTAAGCTAATGGAAAAAAATAACAAAACTTAAAAGCGTGATCAAGTGGTACAACACACAAATTCTCTTTCCGTACAGATACTTTTCTGAGCCCTTGGGTTAGAGTGTAAGTTTGGCATGTCGAGTTTTAAAACGATTGTGAAAGGGATTTCCATTTTATTTTAAACTGAACAATTATATTGTGTTTCGTGGCGATAGCTTCTTCTATTCGAATTTTGTCATCTAATAACGCTAGAAAGACTTCCACTGAAGGGTGGGTCTCTGCTATCTTGGACGTAAATTCATGATATTTGGTAATGAGAAGAGAATGATTTTAAAAAGCAAACAGTTTTGAGGATTCAGGTTTGAAGCGTTATAAAAGTTAGCTGCTTTTATATTCTGTATGTTTTCTTTACGTTTTTGATTCAACCATTTCAGTTTTTCAACCGCTTGTTTCCAAAAGGGCACGATCAATTCGCAGTTGAAGAATAGATGTTCGCTTGAGCGTACAGAGTTTTGACAAAGGTCACTGACAGGCGAAGGCTTAAATTTCATTTACCTTAGTCTTTGATTGGAAGGATGATATTATGAATAATTTTAAACTAGAAGCGTCTAAGTTTGTAAAAAGTAAACTAAGCGCAAGTATTGTTTTTGAATAACTGGAGTACGAATGCATATATCCTATTTGTAGCACATTGTGCTAAAGTTGTTTAACTTTCCACTCTTTAAGAGTAAGTATGAGCCAGCATTTAGAACACACGCAGACGTAATTTAAATCTTTACGTAGAAGATCAAGTGTTTATATTACTTTAATAGTAGTGTTGAGTTTTCAAATTTACATCCTTTCTAGAGCTTAACGACTTGAAAAGTAGCGAGAATTTTTTTGAGAGATGGAATTCACACTGTACATTTACATCTTACACAAATTTAGAATAAAATATAATCTCACCTAAAAACATTACGTATAATAATACAATTGACTAAAACAAGAAAAACAAATGGGCATGCTTGGGCAAGCGCTTCACAAAGCAAAACAAAAAGCAAACCTATCCCTATTGTTAAACTGGTTCTTACCTCGCTGGTGATTCCTGCTGTGCAGCGACATCTTTTGGCCCCAATAAATCCCTCCATCCTTCCACTGCATCCTCTCTTGCCAGGCATAAAGCAAGCATGGGGCCACTGATAAAAAAATATATCACTTTTGATACCACGTCATCGATACCACAAGATTTATGGATCACGAGTAGTTTATGTATAGTCTGTGATAACAGTGGCATTATAGGAATTTAGGACTTCTTTTAGTAGCAGCAGCAATAGCACTGCATCAAGGGATCAGGAGTCACTGGAACTAGGGATCAGGAGTCACTGGAACTAGGGATCAGGAGTCACTGCAACTAGCGATCAGGAATTACTGCAACTTGGGATCAAGAGTCACTGGAACAAGGGATCAGGAATCACTGCAACTAGGGATCAGGAGTCACTGGAACAAGGGATCAAAAATCACTGCAACTAGGGATCAGGAGTCACTGGAACAAGGGATCAGGAATCACTGGAACTACGGATCAAGAGTCACTGGAACAAGGGATCAGGAATCACTGCAACTAGGGATCAAGAGTCACTGGAAGTAGGGATCAGGAGTCACTGCCACTAGGGATCAGGAGTCACTGCATCTAGGGATCAGGAGTCACTGTAACTAGGGATCAAGAGTCACTGGAACAAGGGATCAGGAATCACTGCAACTAGGGATCAGGAGTCACTGGAACTAGGGATCAGGAGCCACTGCAACTAGGGATTAGGAGTCACGGGAACTAGGGATCAGGAGTGGCTAGTATCAGTGGTAGTATTGACATCAGGGATCAACCATAATATTAGAATCAGTGCCAACATAAGAACTAGAGATTGGGAGTGGTTAGTATCAGTGGTAGCACTGGGATCAAGAATCAACCATACATATATATTAGAATCAGCGCCAAAATTGGAGCCAGGGATTAGGAGTAGTATTACAATCAATGGTAGGTAGTATTGACTTTAGGGATCAGCTGTAATACTTTAATTAGTATCATTGCCAGATTTAGGGATCATGACTGGAATTACTTTAAGTGGTAGCATTAGAATCAGAGATCAGGATTGGTATTAGTATCAGTGTTAGGAGTGGAATTAGAGATCATGATTAATAGAATTATTTGCGGGATCACAGTAACAGTATTTGTGGCAGCACTGGAATCAACAGTGTTAATAGTATCAATATTAGAGTTAGCAGAAATCAGTAACAATATTGTTTTTAATGATACAATTTGAACTAGCATGGTATGAATTGATGAAATTGATTGCCATTAAAACTGGATGCAGTTGAACCTTGATTATCCGAACTATATGATTATCCAGACTTTTTTCTCTGGTCCCGTTTTTTCATGAGTATTAATTAGTTGTCATCCTGAAAACTCAAAGTTGCAAACAGACCGATTAAATCCCTTTGAAAGACTGTCGAAACAGCATTTTCGATTGTTATGAATACCTAACAAAAAATGAGTACTCGTAAATACATAAAGACTGCAAATTCGACTTCCACGCCAAGACCTGAGCCGTTGAGCCGCTTGCTAGGAAGAATGGGCAACCACTTCCTTCGCAATTGACGTCAAATTAAGTATTTATTTATATTTTATTTATTTATTTACTGTGTAAATATCATGATTAAAATGTTTCTTTGCTGTTCATATGTTTATATAATTTTTATTTACTTTTGTATCTCATATAATATTGATATTTTCGATTATCCGGACTCTCGATTATCCGGACTATCTACTGAGATCTTGATGAGTCCGGATAATCGAGGTTTGACTGTATTGAAATTTCTCTGAGTCATAAGTCAATGAGTCATGAGGCAATGACTCATTAGTCAAAGAGTCATGAGGCAATGAGTCAATAAGTCATGAATCAGTGAGTCATTAGTCAAAATGTTTTACCCGAAAAAAATAACACTGGTAATCCTAACACTAAAGGCAACCCTAATCTAAACCTTAGCAGTTAACCTAAAGCAGTGCTGGTGTTGAAAGTGTTGGTAACTTTTACATTAGTCTTTAACAGTGTTTTTCTTGGAATATAGGAGGTAAAACCTGGCTCACCGATAGGTTTAACATCATAAATCAATGATGGCGTCAGGTAATGCAACATCATATAGTACTAAAGATAATTATCAAATCAGAGATAGGTTAGTTATAGATAGGATCATTTAGCAAATAATTTTAAAACAAACCTTGTCATGTTAGAAACCAGAGTATCAAAGAAATCCTTATCTTTGTGTTCTGCATAAAAATCTTCTGCTTGTTCCTTAGTAAAGGTTATTTCTTTGGACATGGCTATGGTGAAACCAGCTTCTTCAATTTTCGCCAAAATAGAGTCTGTAAAGAAATTTGAAATTAAAGGTTCATATGTTTATATCGAACAGAAGGCTCTTTTACCTAAACTGTTTAGTTACAACGTATATGAAGAAAACATTGGCTTTTTTCTTCTTAACAAAGTCAAAGCTAAACAAGTAACAAACTTTAACAAATAAAGAAAATGTTAAATCAAAAATATCACTTTTCAGACTGCCCTACCCACTTTCCTAGTTATCTATTTATCTTTTGACTAATAGTTAATAAATTATAGCTTCCAATTCATCCAGCAAAAAAAGATAAATGTAAATGCAGAATTAACAAAAGACTTAATGTGTACAATCCCTATCAAAGCACTTTGAGCGTGAATCCAATAACGTAATACATTGTAAATTGTAATTGACAATAGGCCAAAATTCTAAAGGATCTTGTGAAAAAGATTATTCTTCAAAAAATCTACTTAAAATTCTAATTTCCTTATTTCACTGAAGCAATGATATTGTAACCAGGATCGTAGCTAGCAATTTTTGTTTCCAAGCCCGTTCCAGCTACAAGCAACAGGCTCAAAAATGTCCCTCATTTTACCAACATGCAGTACACATGTACGTGCATTATTGCATTATCAAAAAAATGTATTTAAGCCAGGGCTTAATGGCTTAATAAGCAGCTACGCCCTCAGTAACTTAATTGTTGAGCTCTATTACAAACATGTCACATGCTTTATCTAAGAACCCGTCCACACTACACCGTTTTCAAACAAACACGGAACTGTTTTGTTCCGGATACGCCTATCGTCCACACTATAACACCGAAAACGATGACAACGAATCAATCCGAAAACGCTCTCCAGAGTGGAATGATTTGAAAACGATACTGTTTGAAAACAATGTTTTCCTACTGTGGACGGCGAAAACGATGCTATCTGAAAACGATGACGTCATCAAAACAACACGGCCTGGCTCCAGTTTACTCAACCGTGAGTATACAATATAGCGGACAGACGCTTCCAAGTGGCTTCATTCCTACTTGGAATGATTTCTGGTCTGCTAAATATATTGCAAGTGAATTTAACCCTTTCTAAGCACCATTTGGACTTTTCAAGTAGAAGATGAGATTTTGTAAGGTATCTTAGCTTGCCAGCGTCAGCTGGATTAAGGCTGAAACCACTCGGCAGAAGTCTGCCAAAACCTCGATGGTTCTGGACAAGACCAGGCCGAACTTCAGCGTGGTGGGACAATTTTGTGGCAAGAATAGTTATCGAAGAAGAAATACGAGCATGCAAACTGAAGATATAACAGCGTTTTCAGCACGAATGCGCGTTGTAGTGTGGACGGGCGAAAACGGTACGAAGACGATAAATATGGACGCGAATCTTTTTGAAAACGGAACAAAACAGTTCCATTTTCGTTTGAAAACGGTGTAGTGTGGCCTAGGCCTAAGTAATCAGTTTAAAACGGCCAAGTTGTTCTCACAACTTTAACTTACCTTTTCTGTCTCTGAGTGCATGAGGTCTGATAAGAGCAAGAGTTCTCTGTAGTTGTTTCTTCTTCTTCTTTCTGACTACAGTTGGGGTAACAAAGTCAGGGAAGAAGAAAGCGAGTTCCCTAAAATAAAAACAAGCAAAAGTTGAAGTTTATCAGATTTACAACTTTACATAAGACAATACACAATAAATAATAATAACAAATACTAGCAAGAAAAAATATATAAAATGAGGGATTATATTAAATAATAATCAACTAAACTTGAGACCAGGCTAATAGCTAAGGAACTTTTCGGTCAATACGATTCTTAAAATTTACTACTGAAAAATATGTTATTGTTAAAAAAACACACATGCGACTGTTATTCTTCAGGCAATGAAAGACCTGTGAGATGTCTGCAAATATGTCAACTGTCGAGGAATGCTTGCAGGACTCGGTCTTAAATGCGGGATAGAAAGAGTGTAATTGTCTCAACTTGCAAAGGATATTAGCAGAACATTCTCCCAGCTGACAAAAACGAATATTAAAGTAAATGTTTGAACCACTTAAAGGGGAAAAAGACTTGTGAACCGGTTACAATACTACTAGTTGATATAAGAAAGCTGTTATATACTTTATCAACAAACTGTTTTCAGATCATGCTATTAGCATCGATCACAAACAAAATTATATCCTCCTTCTGAATCAACAATTCCTGGATTTAATTCACAAAACTAAACTTATTCCACTCAGACTTATAATAAGTAGCATCCGTTCTGTCACTGACAACTTAGCCAATATGCCACCCACATACTAGGACCACCAGTCGGACTTTCTTCCCACTACATCATGAACATAGAGGATTCTGTAAAATAGGATCAGGGATATACAAGGGCAGAACCATGAAATGATAACATCTTTAGACGTCAGTGCACTCTAAATGTTTTCTGCTTGACGCAGCTATTAGTGTTGTTAGGAATACCTTAGTTAACTCTTCTTCATAGCCAGACCCCATACCACGTCATCTCATCCAAAATGTACACAGTTTTAAAAACTAGTACAGGGATGTGCTATAAGGTCTTCCGTGTCACTTAATGTGGCAAATCTTTATATGGAGCATTCTTAAAGATAAAGCCCTTAAATGTTACATTGGTGTCCTTCCACAGTTTTGGCTTCGTTAATTAGTGGATGACACTTTTGTAGTCTTGCCTTGTGGTGAATTAACTTCACTCTTTCAACATATCAGCAACGTAAATCCCAACATGAATTTGCCCAAGAGATTTGCAAAGACCATAAAATAACTTCTACGACTGCCTTGTTATCATCAAAAATGACAAAACGTTATCAAATGAAACTTTTAGAAAAGTCGAACCATATTGATCACTACTTGCATTTTGAATCACATCACCTTCTGGTACACAGACTGAAAGTAATCCACATTCTTTATCATCGCACCGACTTTACTATCAGGCAGCAATCCAGAACAAGTCCATACGAGAAAATATGACATTGATAAAATCGCTAAAGATGTGGCTACCCAAGCTGAGCGACTGTTAAAGCCAGTAAAACTATAAAGAGTAAGTTATGTAATGACATGTCAGGCAAACAAATACCAACTAAACCCAAAATAACTATCCCCCAACATAATGCAGGATTGTCTGAGATAAAATCAGCTCTCGAATCCCTGTATATAACCATCTATTCCAAGCTTCTTAATAATTTATGTTGAAAAATAGTCCACGTGACGGACAAAACACCAAAAGAAAAGATCTAATTTAGTGTAAGAGATAACGGGTAGAAATAAAGACTGCAATACAACGTACAGTGTATGTGGGAGAAAGTAAACAATCCCTTAATGCGAGACTAAAACAACAAAAGAAGCCCAACACCATACATGTCAAAATTTGGCAATTTTTAAGGGTCACCCTAATGGAAAATGCCATTCTACTAAACAGTAAGTAAGAATAGCACAGGGGGGGAACAAAAGCAGCCATTTGAGAGTGTGCTGAGACACCCAACCTAAACAGAAATGGCAGATATCGCCTCCAGCTGTCCCATATTTAATTGGAACCATACAGATTTTCAATCGCCTAAAGAAGACTGGAGATTTCAGTGGCACTGTTGATTTTATTAACAATTTGAAATTTTCCAGTGTAATTAATTTTAATAGTTTTATTGATTAAGAATTTTAATTGGATCATTTATTGAGTATATTCATATGGCATTTCTTAGTTTGTGACGTCTGTGTTTGCTTCTATTTCTGCTGCATATTATTCCATTATTCCAGTTAAAAATGTGATTGCTAACTGGACCCACCAGCACTTGTTTATTTTGCAGTTCTTCGTGATCCAACTGTTTTATGTTAAATTGTCAATTTGCCATATATTAAATGTAAGGGAAATCTCAATTGTAGTTAACTGGACACAGTATTTTGGCAAAGTCTTTGAGGCCGATTTTAATCATAGTAGAATTTTAATCACATCAAGTAGCTATTTTAAAAATGAGAATATTAGTTTGAGATTCAAAAACATTGCTTTGATTAATTGAATGCAAGATGACATAAGCTCATGCAAAAGTGCGGCCAAAATATTGTGTTCTCTTTCAGTTGTAAAACCTCGAGAACAAGCTCATGGACTTTTTTTTCTCTTTAAGGCCTTAGATGAGCTTGTTTTTCGAGATAAGCTTCTTTATAAGACTACGTAAAAGATAACCAACTACCTTGCAGCACTTTCTGAAGAATCACAACCATGAACGGCATTCATTAGAGAATCAGTTCCATACTTAGCTCTCAAACTGTAAATAAGATAATATAATTAGTAAATCGCTACATTTGAAAATATACAATCATGTGTGAAAAAATACTTCAAACAAAGTTAAACGTTATGTAACATTGGAACAAAACATTACATTTTAAAGTAATAATAATACGATGAAAAAACCTTTCTGGTGCTTCCTCTTTTGCGACATTGACGTCCTTGGGCCCAACCAAATCCCTGAACTCCAAGAACACATCTTCATCTGCAGGGGTTTCACCGGCTTTGCTTAAAACCAAAGTCAAACACGGACCACTGCAGGATAAAATAATTTTCGATATGATGAGTTTCTTATAGAATTGTCACAAGCAGTCTTCAGACAAAAGGCCAAATGGATTGTTATTAAAAATGCAAGAGTCCTAAAGTCCTAGTTCGGGTATACAGGAAATCTTATAGTACTGGTTTAAAAAAAGGAATTGAAACGATAATAAATTAGACATTATAATAAATTAGATACCCCATTTACTAATAAAGCTTTATTAACTCTATATTATGTCCAGGATGCTTCCATTAGATCCACAAGGCTTGCAGTCGCATCTTTGGAAGACTGAAAGAGAACCCTATGTTCAGATGCAAATACTACACAGGCATGTTCAGGGAGGTATTACCCCTTCTCAGCCCCCTTGATGTTATCATTCGAGCACCAACTTACGTATTTGAGCACGCTATGCACACTTAGTGCAGCGGCTGCAGATCACACTGCATACAAAGGGTGGGATATTCACTATCTGCGTGCGTAGTGTGCTCACATATGCAAGTGAATGCTCGAATGATAACATCAAGGAGGATCTACGTGCTTGAGGTCTGTCCCTAGATATGGCTACAGATAGGAACGTATGGCATAAACAGCTCCGAATCACCAAATGATGGTCAAACCCTCTGTAAAAGGGAACAAACAAACCTAAAAAAGCATGATGATACTGATATGATTACTGCCCCTTAAAATCAACAACTTCTCTTATTCCTAGAATAAATTGCATATGAACATTATTCTTCATATCTCTATTTATTTTACTGTACCTTGCCATAAACTCCACAAGTTGTTCAAAGTGATCAGTTCCTTCATGTTGCTTGTAAAACTCAGCCGCTTCTTCTTTGGAAAGTGTCCGTTCTTCTTTTTTTAACACCTCCCAGCCAGACTCTTCAAGCTGAAATTTTATTTCAAGTAATACTCTGAAATGTGATAGCTGTATTGTTCATTTAAGGCAGCTACTTGATAAATCCATCAGCTATTTTATTGTTACTCAACTAACTAGTAATATACAGCATCCAATTATGACGGCTGTGAAACCAGTGAAGTACATGCCTAAAGGCTCATGTGAATAGGAAAAATGCAAGTGACGCGTGGCATATTCCACGATATCCCACTCGAAACCACTGCATGCATAATTAGTACCTATTAAATTTTCAACCTCGAATATTGCATTTCTAGCATTCTGATTGGTTCACTGAATCTTGGTTATCAGCTCATATACCGAATGACTA
>JAPEIX020033880.1:0-12050 GCA_026122405.2 Zoanthus sansibaricus
TCATATTGTTCTTATTTTTCGAGCGATTTCAGCCTCAATGTTCTTATTAAGTTTGTTCTTAATAAAAATAGTGTACTGAAAGACCATATTGACACTGTTGCCGGTAAAATATCATATAAGAATTATATTTAAATCCAAATATTTTATCTCTGAAACCTCACATCTTCAATTATATTGCATTCTAGTTTATCCATACTTGTATTACGGCAGTATTATTTGGGGTTCTGCCTATAAGTCAAATCTCAGAAAACTAAAGGTTTTAAAAAACGAGTTATTCGCATTATCTCCAGGGCCTAGTTGTTCAAAAGCCGATTTGCAACTAACCCAGGGTTAAAGTCTTAACCCATAGTTTTCTTTCCAACCATTAAGATACAGATTTGACGTGTAAATTTGGGATTATTGAGTTTTGTCCTAGAAATATCTGAGAAGTATTTTATATGAACTGTAATATTTTCCTGAGAGACGCAATTGCTGCTGTAATTTTTGCTTAACCCAGGGTTAAATTTAACTCTCCTAAAATTGAAAAACCCAGCCCAGAGATTCATTGAAGAATATAAGTCAAATAACTTATGATAACAATTTCTGAACGTCATGAAAAGACTGTAATCTACTCAGAACTAATTCTACGAGTTCAATTTTCCTATAAATCACCTACTTCCCACATTTTTGGCAACATCGGCAACATCGGCAAAATCGGACCGTAAGCCCGGTTTAACCGGAGCTGATGACTCAGAATGTCCTCCATTATCACCCTTGCCATGATTAGTTGTTTCCGCTTCATTATCTTTACCAGAGTCTGTTTTCTCACTTTCTACAACATCCTGTGATGCAGGGGAGCTCCACCAGCCAAACATACTTGTATATTATAAGTCACGTCGGCATACTCGTCTAAAATCAGTAAAACTTTGACTGGATTGAACAAAAATGCACAAAGCTGTGTTTTCCAATTTCTGTTTAGCCATGACGTAACTATTTACCGCTCTTCTCGCGCCCATTTCAGCCGAGCACCGAGCGCTCTATGGGGCCTGGACACAGGAAATAAGACAAAAAAAGATATTGATATGGAAAGAAAACAAGTTCGCGCCTAAAGGGAAAAGTTCTGTGAAATGATGATGTATTTATTCGAATAACGACCCTGGGTGCTTTTTTATCTTTTTCTATCATCAGGATGCGCTAATTTGAGGTTGGAGGCTTAATTTTTACCGGATTTAACGATCAGCCCCAACAATCTTATTTTAAAAATTGTTTCATTAATAAAAAGAAATTTATTAACATTTGTGCGATCAGTGTTCATAATTTAAAAATGGACAAAATGTGATAAAAAAAATCTTTTACAAGTATAAAAAAGTTATAAAACTTTTCCAAATTAAAATTTTCGAACTGCCTTTCGCTAGTTCCTCATCAGGGGACAATAAATAAGAATTCGCAGTCCAACTTTGAAATTGCACAACCAAGATTTTTTGCAATTATGGGATATAAGCCCGGGGAAATGCCCCTCGTTCGTTCACAGTGTTTTTGTCCATCTCCGAATAGAGTGACTCCAAGAATAATCTTTTGTTGTGATCGAGAATATTCCTTTCGAGAATGTGGCCATGTCGAGGGTGGATATAGCTTGTCGTTTGGGCGTGGTGTCTGATTGCCGATGTCCTGCTGGTGGAACGAGCAGGATCGCGTTCTACTAAA
This sequence comes from Zoanthus sansibaricus, assembly GCA_026122405.2. Classification (NCBI taxonomy): domain Eukaryota; kingdom Metazoa; phylum Cnidaria; class Anthozoa; order Zoantharia; family Zoanthidae; genus Zoanthus; species Zoanthus sansibaricus. Next base: position 1,684 of record JAPEIX020033880.1, read on the forward strand.
ATTTATTTCTTTCCATGTTGTTGGCCTGCGTCGCTTATACGGCTTTCCAATGCAAACTAAGTTTATTTGAAAGTTTAAAGACGGCAACAAAGATTGGCAACGAGAATAAGTTGGAGAGGTGACTGATAGATTTTGGACCGGGATGGATCCAAGAAAACCTCCTCTCCCACACTAAACTATTTTTCGCCCCATGTATGGTAAACTGGTTTCCCGAAATCTAGGAAAATATTTTCTTGTGAAATCTGGAATCCAGAAGATGTATGCGCGTAGAATCTGGAATCCTTCTCTCTGGAATCTGGAATGCAGATTTATGATCCTGGAATCCCGGGAAACAGACCTTTAGGAATCCGGAATCCGGTTTGAAATGATGAGAAATCAAAACAAAAAGACAAGGCATTGAAAACCAATGCTGATGTTTGTATTTTGAGGAGTTCCTTGTACATTTATCCAAGATTACTGACCACTGCTGTGTATTTTGTCCTCTCTCGCCTTTCTCGTCCATGCACAGACTGCAGGTCATGAGCAATTGTTTTTTTGTTGCCCAATTTCACAAGATTCAGTAAAGTTTCAACAAGAACTGAAACATTTTTACGCTTTGTTAGCCTCAGCCTGAGCTTGTTCTTAAATTGTTTTTAATATTCGGCCAATCTGAGCCTCATTGTTCTTATAAAGTTGTTCTTATAAAAAAGCATGTAGTAATGCAAATTCCAGGAAGTTTTCCAGGAATTCTCCGCGATAACTAATAAAAAAGATGTAGTTTTCAGGACCCAACCTCCGGTCTAACCGTAAGCCCCTACGAAAATTTATTATAACACTGATAGTATATAAAAGATCTTTTCACAGTTTATTTCAGTACTTTTGCCATTTCCTGTGGTTTTGCCGGGTTTTTTCCACGTACTGCTGAACATAAAGTATTGTATAGAATACAGCATATACGTCGCCTACACCCCCGGAAAATGATTTAAGACTTAATTTACAAAACATCACGACTTTGCGCTGCTCACTGGTTCATAGCTTAAAAATATCATCCTATGCCATTTTCCTCCCTAATCTAATTGGAAAACCCTGTTTTTTCAAACGCGCTGACTACGTGCTCTGTCCACTTAATATACAGAAATTATTAGTGAGCTCTAACTTTGAATCATAATAAGGAGTTAATTCCAGCGATAACCCAGCACCAAAAACCAACCCAAAACACCCCCGCAGCTATCACAAATCCCTACATGGCTACAATTCTGATAGCGTCGGTCCCAAAAACTAGCTAGCTTTGCTGACTCGTTTATGGTCAAATATAATACTGGAAGAAGTTTGTCATCTTGGCTAAAACCAATACACAAAAATTTGGATGCTTAAGGTTTTCGGACAAATAAAGTTCATATAGGCCAAATTATTGTCCAAAATTAAATTTCTCTCACTAATTACGTTCACTGAAGGAGAACGAAGGGAGAACGCATATTTTCCTTGCCGTTGCTCGCGGGCACAGACTTGATTGTTTTTCTGCCCGGTCCTTTAAGTTTTTGCAGACACAAAGTGGACCATGTAAACACTGCTCACTTGTTTGTAGTGATGGCTTTTCAGCAACATTCAACTCAAGGTAGAGATAAAACTTTAAAACAATATCATCTGCTTTTTCTCAAATTTTCTAAGCATGCAAACCTTTATGTTGTTTCGGCTGTTTTCAGAAAACACTCAGAGCCGGCAGCAGATTCTCCAAGAAGTTCAACAACAGAAGAAGCGGCTGCTTTTGATGAACCAACAAGGCCCGTCTACTGGGTGTGTTTTTTGGCATAATTTCCTTATTCGTGTAATTGCATGTATTACTGTAAAAGTTAGGAATGGGATAAGATTAGTTTGCATGTATAATTATATTAGTATGCCGGTTTCGGGGTTTGTTGTCCCGGTACGGAAACTTTTCCTCTAGTTTTTTTTTAAATAACTAGAGGAAAAATCCCGCTTAACTGCAGAATACCCTGCCACCGTCGATAATTTATTCCTGTGCATAAATGCACGGTTAAATCGAGAGCAATAGTAGCAGGGTCGTGGCAGGATATTCGGCAGTTACTCTAAAAATCCAGGCCCAAGTAAAATTTTGGGCCAAGATTCCTACTGCTGCTCCTCCCACTCGAAGCCGTGACCAATCCTGTTGTACTTATGGGGAAATAGTAAAGTTCTTATACAAGTATTACCTACTAATTATTGTGCATTACAGGATTTACTGGAGCCGAAACCAATTGTAGAATTGCACACAATTTAGGCATCCTGCTGATGAACAGTAACTGTTTCACTATTTTTTTCAGCAACGTTATAGCTATGTTCTGTTCAGATATCTACTTTTACTGTATTTTGCCTGGTTAAACTTTTGCAGGTTTTGCAGATAGAACTTGATCCACAAAAATAAGCTCCAGCAAAAAAAAAGATACCAGCAAAATTTGAAAATCAAAGGTGGCTTTTAGTCAAGGCATGAATTGTGATGTGCGACTGGTTAGAAATTTACTCCACCAGCATCATTACGCATGAACAGTGTGAGTGCATAAAATGTATGTGTATGAGCGCTCAAAATATTTACAAAAAACGGTGAAATTTTACCAGAAATAGCCTCTTTCAACATATGTACATGGACCTCTCATTTTAATGCAACACAATTTGATTTGCAAACTAGTTCACAAAACAAATTCAAACAGTTCAAGTATAGTACTTAGAACCTATGCTTCTTTTGACAGAGTGCAAAATAATGGGCCCTGGCCAAAGAAATTCAATGATTGGTTTATTGGTTGGTTGACTGGTCATTCATTCAGTTGGATGAGTGACACTCCTTTTGATGACAAAAAGACATTCATGTCTTTAAAATGCAAAAATTTACTCATATTATTTTTGTTAATTAGTTTCAAGTGAAAGGTTGCATTTATAATTTCACGCATGACCACTTTAGCCAAGCCAGAAGCCATGTTTTTATTGACTGCATTGATATGCAATTAACCAAGTAATATCCAGTAGTATTGCCATACAGTTAACATTTTGGTCAGGGAGAGAGACGTTTAAGATAAAATGTTGAATTACCAGCTCAAAATTATTCTGCTTGAAAAAATCGAAAAAATTGCAATACAAATCTAATATTGTTCCTGAGCTGGTGATTTCACATTATAATTACTGGCATTGAGAAAAAATGTATTTCTCATATTGGCTTTGTGGTTGCATCACCATTAATATGGAATATATACTGTAGTTTCTCCCAACTATCAGAGCCAAGTAATTTTGCCCTCTGAATATAACTGGAAGTTATTCTTTTAATTTGTATAAAAACATTTTTCACACCTGTTTGTCTCTTCATACTAAAGATCAGGTTTAGCTGGAACAAGCCATGGAATACGATCAGTAGGAGATGCTATAACACCAACTGTGAGTCATGTGTTTATATTGATATTCAACCAGACCAACTTAATTCCCTGTCACACAGGACTGAACAAGTCTTTTTGAAGGAGAACATGAACAAAAAACAAAATACAAGCCAGAAATTTACTATAAAACTATTTAGCAACTAATTGTAGTTCTAGAAGTGATATATAAGAACCATGTTGTTTTGTAAATTAACATTTGCTGATTTCTGCTCCTAATCCCCGGCATTGTACTATAAACAGTATTAAATCAATGTAAATAAGTAAACAAAAGTTCCAAAACTTTCATAAGCCATGAAAGTACCTCATGTTGTCAGCTTGAAGTACACGTGATGTCATTATTTGTTCTATTTTGTCATTATTTTTTCTATTTTGATTAATGCCTTTGAAACTAAGTTAACTTGCATACATAATTTCAGTAACTGATGTTAATTGGTGTTGATGGCCTCTGGATAAAGGCCGAAATATTTAAAAATTACACAAATGACTATTCTATTAATCTTATTATTTTTATTTATGTTGTGTGCACAAAAGAATGTTAACAGGGAAACTATAATATAGTTTCTATGTTAATTTTGTTGATGTTGCTGTTACAATTTTTTTTCTTATTTTATAAAACAGATGCCAGTGAATCAGAGACAAGCTCTTGAGGTATAAAAGTTTGTTTTATTTGCAAACATTTAGTTGTCAATCTTCTCTGTCTCTCTTAAGTGTGCATGAATTAATACTTCTTATTCAGCAAATAAATCACAATTATTATGGTATGGTTACTGTTTTGTAATTTGCAAGAATTGAAAAGAGGAAAGAAGCCAGTGGTTTGTAATGTAGGTTTTGTTACAGCAAAGAGAGATAAATTACTAAAGGTACGGTGATACGAGTAATGAAATCCTCCAACTGGTCTTGCAACATATGCTTTGAAAGAGGTTGAAAGCGATAAGCCGATAATCTCGTCAAAAACGTCCTGCATGTTGATATCAAGGGCTATAGACTTTTTTAGTATAAACCTACTAACAGTCTAACACGCATCCTGCATTCTGATTGGCTACTCTACTAGAGGTCTATTTGTGCAAGCCTACTAGTAGAGAAAAGATGGCGGATCAAAATAGTAATAAGCCCCATTTTGCTATAATATCAGAGGATTTCATGAATATTTTAATTTGTGCATCCCTTTTTGACCGATTGGTAGGTTTATACTAAAATAATTAGACCTCTCAGCCTTATGGACGATGAGTTTGAATAGCCCATGAGGCCTATTGACTTGTAGTCCATTCGTCCTCGAGGTCTAATTGTTAATTAGTCTCTGCCCAACTTGTGATACATCTATTATTCTGCATTTTGCCGATCCCCCACCTTTCTTAAATAACAATTCCCAAGGGTTTGGCCGTGAGCCAGAAAAAGTAGAAGGACATCGGCCGATGCTGCCGACTCTAAGCCACATTTTCTGAGTTTGGCACCGATCATATTTTGAAAACTGTAATTGTGATTTCAGCATCAATTTTGTCAGAATATGTTGGAGCGATGAAGCTCAAAATCGGCGAAGAGATAGATCAAGATCTAACTGATCAACAACCATCGCCATTCAAGTGAGACTTTCAGTATTTAGGCGTTAATTCTAGTTCAAAATGGGGGAGGTCGCTGTTTGCGCCTGTCTAGTTGCAAGCCTTCTCTCCCTCTTCGCTCAACGATTATCGGCCAAAAGTAATTTTGTAAGATGCTTTGAACCCCCCAGGATGGCAAAAAACACCACATTGGTGACATTTCAGTCAATTTTAGTGAGATATTTAGACTGATATGTGGTTTAGACGGTATGCAATTTGCAAAGCTTTATTTGTAAGCCTAATAGATTCTGTTCGTTTTATGTAAACAATTTAAAATTATTATTTTAAATTAAAATACAAACACATTGGGTGGTCTGCCTGTTGTTCGAGACAGTAATGTCCGTGGAAAATTAACGTCATATGCAAATCTGCCTTCACCACCAACATTACCAACAAAAATTTTGCTAGAATCATTAAATTTATATTTTCATCATTGTAAAACATTAATTCGTGCATTGTAACATTGTAACACATTATACGCTTACTGGCCTCCAGCAACATCAAATTAAAAAATTCCAGTACATCCAGAATTCAGCTGCATGATTGTATGTAGCAGTTCGCCCGAGAGGATTTAAGATTATTTTAATGAACGAGGCACCTTCTTATTTTATAAGCTAATTTATAACCCGCGATCTCGACTGACGTTCATCTAACAAAGAATAAGTGGTGCAAGCTTCATTGTCAGTTCAAAACATATCAAGAGAGAGCTTTCTTGGTTATTGCACCAACACTCTGGAATGCACTACCGCTGGACATCCAGAGTTTCAATTCCTTACGATCCTTTAACATCATTTATTATAACTTTTCTTTTTAAAACTCATGTTTTTTAAGCTTTTTTCTGAATATGTCATTCAATAGTTAGTTGCAATTGTCTTAGGAATACAAAAAAATGTATCGTATCCTCTATTTATCTGGTAGCGTAGAGATACATTCTATGCCAAGTCACTCGTGGCCCTCCTCTCCTCCTCCTTCCAGTCACATGCCATTTCATGGCCTGTTTGGTAAGATGATCAGGCTCTCTTCTCATGATGTGCCCAACCCATCTCCACTTGCGCTTTACTACTTCTTCTATGATATCCTTCTGACTACAGTTTCATCTCTAACTACATTTGGATAGAATATGAGTAGAATACGTCACAAACATTTGGTATGGAAGACCCTAAGCTTCTTCTCATCTGCCTTAGTGAGCGTCCAACGCCCTCAGCCATACAGCCATGTGAACTTCACTATGCTATCAAAAAGCCTCATCTTTGCTTTCACCTCATAGATTCGTGACCTCTAAATCAGCTTCAATAAAATCAAACATCGAACAGCGCTGTCAGCCGTCATCCTTGTATCCTGTCATAGATTGTTAAAGACCCCATGCACTGCACTGTTAGCCGTCATCCTTGTATCCTGTCATAGATTGTTAAAGACCCCATGCACTGCACTATCAGCTGTCATCCTTGTATCCTGTCATAGATTGTTACAGACCCCATGCACTGCACTGTCAGCCGTCATCCTTGTATCCTGTCATAGATTGTTAAAGACCCCATGCACTGCACTGTCAGCCGTCATCCTTGTATCCTGTCATAGATTGTTAAAGACCCCATGCACTACACTGTCAGCCGTCATCCTTGTATCCTGTCATAGATTGTTAAAGACCCCATGTACTGCACTGTCAAACTGAAACAATTGCGAGAACTGATTTTTTTAAGTCGACCAGAACAACTTAAATAAAGGTCGACTCATAAAACTGTCTCCCACTTTTCGAAGTTTTGGGGTTAGCATCTATCTTTTTGTAACTTTTTTTTTCATATTTCTGATCCGTGAAATGCTCTAAAACCTCCATATTTGGTACACGTATCTCAAGATACCTGAGAATAGTTTATAAAAAAGGAAACATTTTACACCGCAGTCCAGAATAATTTTTAAACTGACGTTTTGGAATGGAATCCTTCCACATTCACTCCGACGAAGGGCTCCAGTCCGAAACGTCAGTTTAAAAATTATTCTGGAGTGCGGTGTAAAATGTTTCCTTTTTTATAAACAGTTTTTGTAGAAACACCGACGCAGCATCCATTTATGATATCAGAGAATTGTTTGGAATTTCAGCCTCCTTTTAAAATAATTGCATAGAGTATCAAACAGGATTGTGACTTGAAAATGAATAATTGTTTATAGGCCGAGAAATATGGTAGTTTATTCAAAGCATTCTAAACCCTTTTTATGTTTCCTTAAAAGATTGCTCAAGCCACTTCCTCCGGTTACTTTATCTCTCAAGACTCGTTATATGGAAACCTGATTTTACCTGTGATTCCAAGAGTTGATCCAGAGTGACGCTGATAGTCGTATTATATGGATACAGTATTTTGATAAACCTGCTTTTACCAGTGATTCCAAGAATTGATCCTGAGTGACGGTGATAGTCGTATTATATGGATACAGTATTTTGGTAAACCTGATTTTACCAGTGATTCCAAGAGTTGATGGTGATAGTCATATATGGAAACAGTATTACGGTAAAAGTGCCAGATGGTTAGATCCCAAGACTAAAAAATATTTAGTATTTCTCTTGCGACTGAGAAAACATCTGAAATACTTATTGCAATGTTGTTCATGGGAACAGGGAGTGTTTATTATTATGAGTACCCTCTAGGAATATCTGCAGAGTCAGACTAAGTGAGAATCATGTTTTATTTGATATTTGATACTGTTTACCTCGAAGTTTCGCTACTGACAGTTAAATTATTACAACAAACTGGTTCAGACAAAGTCTCAAATGATGAATTGTGCTGTAGTAAACCCAGAGAAAATCAAACGTTTTAATCTCTTACTGTAATGTCAATCACTTTATATTATTTATTTTGAGCATATAAGAAAATTAGTTTCAAGTACAAAGCTTTGTGTAAGGGTGGTAAAGACTTAGCAGAATATGTAACATCTGATTTGAAAATATAATAGACTTGTGCTGATTGTTAATAAGAAAAACGCTTAAATTGTTGTGTTTAATGTCCTTTGAAAAAATGACAAAATGACTGGGAAAACTATGTGAAAGGTTTTATTTGTCTGTAACCAATATTTGACAGCTATTCAACCACACATAGCCTAAATTGTGAAATAATAACAGTTTATCGTCTGTGTGCCATGATACCTAAAATATCTTGGAAGGTAAAAATCTCACAAAATATAATTTATTTCAATTTAACAAAACATCTTAGGGTGCTCTTGGCTCAGCCATTTTCTATATGATACAAGAGCCCGATTTAAAGAATCACTTCCAATGAAGAGAAAAAAAACCTGCATTCAATATAGAAAGTTTTCCAAATGATGTACCGCAAATACCTTTGATTCACTCTTTCAAATCTAGGGCGAATTAGAAATTCATATAAATTATATAAAAATTGGAAATTGTTTTCCCTGCAACTTTGGGAATTGGAAAAGTATTCTGATCTGAAAACTTAGAGAAGTTATAATCCTCTCAGTAACGGACATATTTGATAAAATGTAAAGAGTAAGTTACACTATCTTTTGAATCATGTAGATTCTCCAGAAACTGAGAGTGAATTGTTAAATCTTGTCAGGTGCAGTTTAACTAACATATACAGTAATTAGACTACTTTTTAATTGAAAAATAGTGCTTAGTTAACCCATTTACTCCAAGTCAGTCATCAACATCCAACTTCTCCTTACATTACACATACAAAATAAGACATATGGTAATGAGAAAATGAGAATTTTTCCAACAAAGAGAACTACTGAAGATGAAAGGTAAAATTTCTTTCAAACTTGTTCAATGAAAAGTTCAGCTCATGTTGTGAGAATTTAACAATACATCTGGGACTGAAAGAATTAAAATGAAAATGTTGAAGAGCAAAAACAATACCAGAGAATTCAAATCATTTTCCATATTCCCCAGGGTTTCTAACTTCTTACCATAAAATTGAGAATACATTTTAAAATTTGTTCAAAAGCTTATCACTTACATTGATTTCGCTCCAGAATTTTCCATTTCAAAGCAAAATATTTACAAATAGCAATGTACATTTATATGTCATCAAGTTTCTTACAACTGTATTATTGAAGGTAAGACTTCCCAACTTTGTTTCTGGCTGGCAGTTTTCCAAATAATTTGAACACCAAAATGGAACTGTCTATGAATAATTTATTAAAATGACTTTCTTGGAAATTGTTATAAAAACGCAACAATAATTTTAAGAAAAAAAACTACGTATTTTTGTAATTTTTGTTGCCTAACCAATTATCATGACATTTATTGTCACTTCAATGCAACATCTGTTCCAAAAAGCTAGACAGATCAATAGAATACTGAAGATTGTAGACACCTAATGCAACCTTTGAGGTAAATTAAACCGTAGTTGACCATAAACCAACGATTGCTTCAAACCACAAGCAAACTTTAGTTTAGAATAACCAAGGCAACAGTGAGTAATGTTACACCATTCTTGTATGAGTAATAAATCACAAGTCAAGTATGAATATGTGTAACGCTACTGTGTCTTGCAGGAGTTGAAGCTTGGCCTCTTGAACATTTTGCTTTTATGTTTGCTGGGTGTTGAGGGATCTCTTAGATTGTCAGTAGATTCACCTAAGGAAATAGATCAATAAAGCAAAATTTCTTTTATGTAAAAAGCTTCGTCATAATTGCTTATTAGTTTTGATAAGTTAAGCTTTGTTCTCACAAGATAACAACGCTTAATTTATTATCACTAACAAAATTGTCAGTCGGAAATTTCAAACTGTAGAATGCACAAACCTTGGCCAATCTTGCTCCAGTTGCTAAAATGCTTGCATTGTAGTTACTATGGTAAAACCAAAACTCCGATCTACTTCTTTCTCCATATAATATCACATTTTGAAGTTCTTTACATTTGATTCTAAGAACGTGCCAGATGTAGTTGTAAATGATAATAATAAATGATAATGATAATAATAATAATGATAATAATAATAATAATAATAACTTTATTAACGTGTCGTTTTCTTTAGCTTTTTGTAAGATATTAGGGGACACGGGACCTATGGTTTAACGTCCTTATCCAAGAAGACGTGAAAGTCTAACCATTTACAGATGTTATAGCAAACGCAGCACTTTTTCCATCCCAATTGGTGGTCCGGCCGTGAATCGAACCCGAGCCTCCCACACAAAATCAGACAGAGAACAGAGTTTGATCTGAATCCCAAGTGAAAGGAGACAAATCATAACAATACAATACAATGCAATACGATACAATAAAGCACAATACAAGACAGCACAATACAAGACAGCACAATACAAGACAGCAAAATACAATACAATACAATACACTGCAATACAATACAACAACTGTTAGTTTTATAAATGTTCTATTGTTCATTTATAATTAATCTTGCAGAG
>JAPEIX020033930.1:0-12050 GCA_026122405.2 Zoanthus sansibaricus
TTTCTCCATTTTTTCTTCATAGTTTAGCCTAATTTTTTCTTCCTGGTTTATCGATAGCCATACCCCTAAAGTTTTTACTTTTTGTATCCTCTTGATCTTCCTTGTCCCACCATTACCCCTTCTCTTAGTCTTTTGCATCCCACCATTCCCTCTCCTCTTGGTCTTCCGCATCCTACCATTAGCCCTCCTCCTCTTGGTCTTCGTGTCCCACCATTACCCCTTCTCCTCTTAGTCTTCTGCATCCCACCATTCCCTCTCCTCCTCTTGGTCTTCCGTGCCCCACAATTACCCCTTCTCCTCTTAGTCTTCTGCATCCCACCACTCCCTCTCCTCCTCTTAGTCTTCTGCATCCCACCATTCCCCCTCCGCTTGGTCTTCCACATCCCACCATTCCCCCTCCTCCTCTTGGTCGTCCGTGTCCCACCATTATCCCTCTTCCTCTTGCTCTTCCGCGTCCCACCATCAACCCTCCTCATGGTTGTCTGCATGCTACCATTTTCCCTCCTCCTCTTGGTCTTTTGCATCCCACCATAAACCCTCCTCCATTTGGTCTTTCGCGTCCCACCATTTCTTGTTCTCTTGATCTTCCGCATCCCACCATTTCCCCGTTTTTCCCTTTATACCTCAAGAAGAGAATAGTTTATGGCTTGATATCTTTGGTAATTAAATACCAAGGATAAAATGTAATGTGTAAAATAATCCAGTAGTTCAAAACACTAATTGGCACTTCAGCGCCAGCAATCGTATCGTGTCGGTAGGCTAGTTAGTATATGTGTCCGAGTAAAAAGCAATTTTGAGCACTTTTTAGCAAGATCAAACTCTGACGTGCAAAAACTTGCTAACTACATTGTCAACTACACAAGGACATAAAAGGTGTAATACGAAGGATGACTATGCCAAATATCGCCGTGTCCATGTTAGTAATACATGTAATTAAAGCATTCATGGGCGGTTACAATGAAAGCTAAATAAAGTATCTTCCCAGAAAGAAATAACCATTGCTAAATAAAATAAGTGACTTATTTCAGTTTGGGTACTTATTTCACTTGCGATGATTTGGAGGTAGCTTTAAATATTAACAAAATAGCTTTGGCTCATATGAGGCACCACCCACAAAAACAAAATTAGTATCGGCCAAAAGATAAGGTGCGACATTTTTATGGACTTTATAAAATAATTCTGAAACTTTTTAATGTAACTAGCCTGCGAATACAGCAGCCTTTCACCGCTCACTGGTTTCGCGAGAGACGTCTGCGATTCACGACCAGAAATTCCATACTGATGACGTCATTTTCATTTGCCGAGTTTCTATAATTGTTTGCATAATATTTCACGAATTACAACTTGGCATAAGTTTTACACCTGTTTCAAAATGGCAGACTGAGTGTGTTTCAGTGGGTACTACGAATATCATGCAAATAATCGAGCAGGCCAATCAGCGCTCCTGACCAGATTCAGGGCAGATTGACGTCGTCAGTATGGAATTTCTGGTCGTGAATTGCAGACGTTTCTCTCGCGAAACCGGTTGAGCGATAAAAGGCGGCTGTATTCGAAGGCTACAATGTAATTTGCTGAAACTAAAACCGCAATTGTTTAGCGCAGGACAGAACTCCATGCTAGTTAGTTGTAATACTGCTAGAAAACACAATTTATTACCAAATTATAAAAATTAATAGGAAAATTAGAAGAAACATCCAAAATGTATGTTGCATCAACTACACTTTATTTCACATAATCATCAAATCAACGAGCTTCACAAGCAAATAAAACTAACAAAAATATTCTAGATGTTACTGTTCTTTTAGGTTGGAATTTTTAATATTCTTAGAAAATAATCTTAAAATATCATCTAAAAGCACGTTGACCAAATATTATTAGACTACAGGAATGATTGATGAAGTATTATTTTATTTTTTAGTACAGTTGAGCTTGTGTCAAGAACTACGAAATCCAAAAACAAGTATGGGCTCCCTCTGTAGGTACCGCAGATATAGTATTTAATCAATGAAAAATAAACTATAATGAAGTTGATCCCGACTCTCAACCAATTAGGAAGCACTGCCTTCGGTACGCCTAGAAACGCCCTAGCCAGTTCATTTCGGTTTCAAGTCAGTGAGTTTTGTATACTATAATAACTGTTTGTTTAAGACTGATTTAGTCTTTAGGACAAAATACAAGATGCGTGGTTCCAATTAGACTGGCATAAAAGTAGTGGCAAATGCATTATTATTTAACAAGAATTACCTTGACGCACAGATAAATTAACTTATGAAATCTACAATGGTCGCTTTTTCTTAAAGAAAAACTCTAGAATTTGCAACAAAAAAACTAGTTGTTTGGTTTATCGCGAACAACTCGTATTTCTTATACTTTTTTACTTTTAACTTAGCCTAAAAACAATAACTTAATTCATTTAAAGCGATTTGAAAAAACAACTTGAAATTAATTAAATTAGGTTTCTTTAGCTCATTTAAGCGGACACTAAGTGACCTATGACCAACAATAACAAGGTTTCCACAAACTGAATAAGAAATCAGAATGCTGCCATTCTCAATAGCAGTAAAGATAATACTCATACTTGCCTAATTAGACTAAAACTAGTAGCATTAGTAATCATAGATTAGTGAAGTGCGTTCGATAGTTTAAAGGTTGGATAGGGTGGTGATGTTTCTAGCACCGTGCTGGAGGGATTGAACTTAGTCCTGTGTACATGTAAAAACAGCTATTAACGCACAAACAAGCAGTCAAATAATAAACTGTTCTGTTGTCTTTCAGTTACGAACAATTTTCAAGTTCAAAGTAATCGGTGTTTCATGAATCAAGTCAGTAACTGTCTTTGATTATCACGCACCAGGGCAAGTTTGCTCAAAAGTGAATTAGTTTTAACTCTTGGTTAACTCTGAACAAAAACTTTAGTATCTATATGATAAACCTCAATGATGATGAAACTTCCTCTGCGGTACAGACTTTTTCGCACGAGGCCCGTCTTCTGGAAAAGACGTACCCACACCCAGACCCTCTCGGATAAATCCAAGATGGCGTCGATTTGGATCAACCACAAAATCGAGATTTTTACCGCCTGCGCAAGATTATGATTGCGTTCTCCTGACGTCGAACGCAATTATTTTAGTTACCTGCAAGCATACTACAACAATAATCTACAGTACAAACTCCTCAAGTCAACATAAGCACTTAAAGTTCAACGATTTTATTTTTCAACCTACAAAATGGGCCTGGATATTTCTAAATGAACATTTTCAGTAGCAGCTTGGAACTCGGAAATGGGAGTTGAAATAACGAACAACATGCAAAGTGTACAGTTTGTAAATGTTATTTGCATACTGTAATATGTTGGTAAAAGTAATAATTTTACTTGTGTGTGACAGGTTTGTTTAGAAGTGTGTGGCAAGAAAAGATCGTGCTGAGCATTAAGTGTTACTACTAACGCATCTACGTTTCTACCGCAGTGTAAGCAAAAATTTCATGAAGGAATTTTGCTGTAAATGTTATGTTTCAGTGGTGGATCCAAAAGGGTGGGAGGGGAGGTACTGCTATGTCAAAATATCTTTATCAGTGTGTAATCTTGTAGTGGTATTTCATTCAATTGCTTTTCCTTTACAAACTCCAATGTATGCAGCGATAAGATATTATACTTTTAAAAATCATAAAACTAATAAGGAAAAACAACTGGTGGGTTTACTTCTATTACAAATACCAGCAGGTCAACATACATTTACATGCTATCTGTGTTAGCAGACATACCAGCATGCAAAAAATGGAAATGGTGCCCACTTTCCTTTTAAAATTTCTTGGTCCCTTCCACTATGATGTCAATTTTACACTGCTTAAACACTATCACGGGAGCTTCAGTTATTCCTCCCTTCATCAAATTTGTTGTACTCCAATTTGTTAAAACAAACCTTTTCAGCTTCAAAATGAATTACATTAAATATTTTCCATCATATATTATTAGAGGGGGGCTATATGTAATTTGGCTCCCTAGTTCTTTAACTCTGCGTAGTTATTATAGGGAACCAAAACCCTTGAACTAATTATACATGTAAATCTTTTCTTTCTAATTAATGTACGTATAAGGATTAAATAAAGTTGTTGTTGAATTTAGACAAAAAACAAAAAGAAAGCAATTTTTGGTACATAATAAAATTTAGAATCAGCAACCAATATTAAAATCTTTAGAATTGACAGTCATGACAACAAACTACCAATCTCTAAAACTAAGCCTCACCTACTGATATTCTAACACAATTCCATTATTCTAACTACGCCATATTTTTCATTGGCTTGGAAATCAGGCTTATTACTACAGTGTAAACAACTAACTGAAATAAAACTATACATCTATCTATTTAATGAGGTTGTGCTGGCCGTTTAACTACTAATTTAAACAAATTATGGAAAAAGTTAACTAGAAAAAGCAATAACAACTTTTACAATCATTGGCTACAATACAACTTGATTGTTGAAAATTACTTTTTATGGTAGAGAAAATATGATAGAGTTTGAAATGATACCCAGAGCTTGACTGGATTACTGCTGTTTTGCAACTATTAACGCCTCTCATTAAAACATAAAATAAAAAAAGTAATTCAGCATTATAGAAGGTAATAAAAATTAACGTTGAAACAAAAAGTTAAATTTACAACTTATGTTGCAACAACAGCTTCTATTGTACAAATATGAGAACATGTTAACTATTGGTTATTACTCTGAACAATATGCATAAAAAGTATGTATAAATGCAAACTGATTAAAGTCAATGGAGCAATAGCTGTCAAAGTTTAGATTAAAGTAATGGGATTAATCATGGAATGTGTAATTACCAGATGCCCCACTGAACCAGTTCATGATGGTCAATTCACAATTTCAAAAATTGGCACGAAAATAGATGATTTGTTACACACTAGCACAATATTTTTTTTACCTTTTTTTGACAATAATTTATAATGTTAAATATTTGGCTGCTCTTAGGTAAAGACAGAAATCTGATCAGCAAAAATTTTAAAATGCATCAAAAGCATGTCAGTCAAAAGATACCATAATTTAAGTCATTCTTAAACGTTTTTAAGTTTCTTCAACTCATAATGCAAATATCAAATTTGCCACATACTGTTGGAAACATCATTTTTCTAAAAAGAGTAAATCAAAGAGGATTATTATTCAACTTTAGTATTCTGCAGTCATTTTTAAAACCTGTGCTTGTCCACCAGCCAGTTTGATTCTATTGACATCTAGTGTTTTGGTATTCTTGGCATCTTGTGTATCTATAACAATCTTTCCTTGACCAGACAACTTCTCCAGATCTCCATTCCATTCAGCCTTGTCAAAGTTGATTACAACTAGTAACTTGTCTTCATCCCCACGCGTGTATGCTAGCATCTGGCGATCTGCCTGAACAACTTTGAATGTCTTACTTTTCAGGGCAGACTGTGACCTTAGATTCATCAGATTCTTGTAGGTTTTTAATGAAGAAATACCATCTTGAGAGTTCTCTGTCTTCACATTAATGGTCTTGTAGTCAGGACCTATGCTTTCCCATGGTGCTGTATTGGAGAAACCTACAAGCAAAAGGAATAAAGGTGTTTCAAGTTCATTAAAGAAATATTTTAAAAATTCACTTCATGTTTGTGATTTATCTCATTCGACTCACCTACATGCAGGGTTTAAAATAGCAGCTGGCTGCCAGCAATCACCGGCTGATTTTGGACTTTGCTGGTGATTTTTATTTCTACAACATAGTTTAAGTTGGGATTGTCGGCGAGGTTTTTTTGCTGACAAATCAGTTATTGAATTCACTTTTGAATTAAGCTTTGTCTTTGTTTATTACCATTTGCAAATTAATTCAAAAATAAATTTGCTATTTTGGTTATCTCATGACTTCACGCTACTTTGACGTCTGTTATTGTCAATAAAAAGTAAGCATTACGCTATGATCGGTTCGTTGAAAAACAACATTCTACGTTAAATACCTTCCTAAACATGATGGAATTTGGTTTATAACATTTGTCATCCTTTCAGATAGCTCTATCTAAACTATTACTGCCATAATCTACGATGTTTTTAATTGTAAACAGACGTCTTCGCCAGGAATTCGTGAATCATCCATCTTGAATTTTTCAATCAAACTGCGCATGCGCATTAGTTTTGTCAGCCTCGTGTTCCTTTCCCCTTGTAAAAAAAAATATTTCACCTCCAAAAAACGGCCATCAAAAATTTTGAACCAAATAAAACAGCGTACAAAATAAGACAGATTTTTTGATTGTTATTTTGAACCCTGTACATGTCACAAATTATCTAATTTGCACATTAGAAAAACCTATTTCAAGAAAACCAACAACATTTTCAATCATTTTCAAAAACGTTTCAAGCAAATCAAATTCTAGTTATTGTTTACATACACTTTAATTAGAGAATGTAAGATTCACATGAAAGCTTCAACATGGATTTTATGAGTTACGATCAAAGCACAGTGCAGGATTGGCTAAACATTTCAGCATAATCAAAAATAAATTTGGACAAAATGTAATGAAATCAATATAAATCCTGTTTTTGTGTTCCTGGTAACTAATGCCACCCAAACTGTTGCAAAAAGATTGTTTTGCCTTTACATTGTTCAATATAATAATTATCATGAGAACTTTGGTTCCCCATTATTACTTGTCTAGTATTCTGGAGAGTTCGTGAGATTTAAACTCAATTTAATTTAAAGTGCCTATGATATGAAAATAAAATTTGCCTAATAGTGTTGTGGTAAAACAACTTCGTATAATCAAAATTTATGGGTTTGTTCGTAGAAGTAGCACCCTGGCCACTATTTTTTATCACAAAAGTTTCAAGAGTTGCCTCCAAAGACAAGACATTTTCACACGGTCAAAAGTGTGCTTTGATGTCAGTTGATGTACTCATTCCGCTAATGTTCGCTGAAGAAAATAACTAAAAATGTCGAGTGATCAACAAATCATTGAAAAACAAAAAGCAGTAAATACAAAACACAAAGGTAACAAATACTGTGTAGCTGGAGGTCCGAACAACATAAGAGTTTTGATCACGAGTTCATCAATTGACATAATTCGTCACTAGGCCCTGGTCTTGCCAAATAGTGAAAAAACACCTCAAAACAGGTAAAATAGTTGCTAAAAAACGTGTTTTCATAAAACTTTTGCCCAACTGGAGTGATGCTATGCTGATAAGTGATTATTTCCCTATGGAATTGCTTTGTTTTATTTTGCACATCATAGGCACTTTAAATCAAGGCATTTGGGTTCCAATATGAAATGTTTTGCTGAGCCATTAAAACACTTTAACCATGGTCAGTTGAGCAGAATTTGCCAATAATTTGCCAAAAGACAATAACACTGTTGACGGTGCAAATGCTGTTACAACACAGGCATTTTTATGCAATTGTATGGAACTAATAATTCATAATGTGCTTGATTAAAGGATAATTTCATTGATTTTGGCCTATCATTTACTTGAATGTGTAACATGAAGTCAAATTTTGGAGTCAAAAAATAAATCTATTTTAAATGCAGGCCAAGAAGAATAAAATACTCAAACACAATTCACAACTTTCACTGCTTCGTGATGTACAAAATTTATTGGAATTAAAGAGAAACAAACCTGCATAAGAGCCATCAGTCCACTGCATTGGCGACATTGCATTAGCACCTCTTATTCCAATTTCTTCACCATAATATGTTACAGCAACCCCAGGCAAAGTTAATATCAGAACATTAAGTGCATCAACTAAATCATTTCCCATACGATGTGCAACTCTTTGATTTTCACTGTCACCCAATACCCAGTTGTGTATGGTTTGCTGCTTCATAGAACCAAGATAAGAATGAATGGTTTTGTTGATATTTTCTCCAGTACTTGTTTTACCAACTTTGGTAATCAGTTCTTTGTTGAGAGCATAATCACTGCAGTTCTGGAACTTCTTCATTATGGATGGATCACCTTTCACATCTACAATCAACGCCCTGTATGAATCGGTGTATTTCTCATCCATGAATTTCTTCCACTCAAGTAGCACTGCAACATTATCAATAAGGTCTGTTGACAAAAAATAAATATAACAATAAATTAAAAGACATTTAATATCATAATCATGCCTTCATTATTAGTTTTCACTGATGAGTTGTAAGAGAGCAGCGACTATAAATTCTTGAAGTCAAAAGACACTTGTTAAAAGAAAGCCAAATTATTTAATTATTTTGATAAGTTAAAGTGAATAGATTCCAAAAACGTAGATTTTAGAGTGATCAGCTAATCTCTATTTAAAAATATATTATAGAAAGGGCTAGTAAAATTTTCTGTAGGGTGGGCTCAGAACAGTTGTATAACATCACAACATCAAATGGAAAGTTTGCACAGTGTACATTAGTGGCATTTTATTGAAATTAACAAGTAGAGAAGTTATTTTCATTTGTATAATGCTATATCTGTTTAAAAAACACCTTCATAAAAGGCTTAAAATTCACCAAAAAAATTGGAAAGTGGCAATTTCACAAATTGTGACATCACTAATTGTGTTTCTTAAGGCTTGGGAAGTGGGGTACACTAAATGGGAAAGTAGTGAGAAATGCTTTTTTTCCATTTCAATTAAATGCTTCAATTTTCAATAAGAATTTGTTAAATTTCATGTTTCCTTTCTCTAACTAATTGGGTAGAAATAACAAATAAAACTATCAACTTTATCCATATTGAATTATCAGCTACTTGTCAGGAGGTCTAAATCAGTAAATGTGTGATGTCATAATGTGTATATCTGCTTGGAAGATATGAAAATCAAAACAGTGATAAAAGATCTGGGATAATTTCCGTACTGGGGCGTACTTATTTATGCATGCAGTTTCATCGCGTATATTGCTGTAGAAGCTAGGGTGTAGATAAGTGTCAGTTTGCATGATTAAACAATAGTAAGCCCCAATACGGAAATTTTACCTTAATTTGAATAGCTAATAATTTCCTGAGGGGATATCCAACCGAGGTGGCAAATTTCGTCATACGAACAAGACTTATTATTTACAATATATTATTGTAAGACAATCATAAAATATCTACTTTAAAACGTCAATAAATATCAAATCAACTTTAATACTTTAAATTGTTAAACCTGTAACAGCAGTAATATGGTTTTTAAAAACAATAACGTGGCACCTCGAGGCAAAAGAAGTCTGTTATGAATAAATTAATATTCATACAAGGCGCACATGGCTAGCTAGGCCATCTTACCGTAAGTTCTTGAATGTCGAAGTGTTTCGTACTTGTTTGATGAATTCAAGCCTGACTTTTGTTCATCTAAGAAAGACGAGTCTTCCACCATATACTGGACGTCACGAGCAACGAACCCGTCAACCCCCTTATCTAGCCAGAACTTCATAACATTTTTCAGCGCCTCTTTCACCTCGGAGTTTGTGAGGTTAAGATCAGGTTGGTTTTTGTTGAATTGATGAAGAAAGTACTGGCTTGTTGTTGAATCGTACATCCATGCTTCACCGCCAGAGGACACACTCAGCCAGTTGTTTGGGGGTTCCTTTGTTCCATTACTTCCTATTTTCCCATCTTTCCAAATGTACCAGCTTCTCTTTTCATCGTCCTTGGACTTTTTGCTCTCTAGAAACCAAGGATGTGTGTCCGGAGTGTGGTTGGGAATAAAGTCCAACAAAACTTTCATCTTTTGTTCGTGAGCTTTCTTTAAGAATTCATCAAAATCTTCCATATTACCATAATCGGAGTTAATCTGAGTTTGGTTGTTTAAGTCATAAATGGAGTAGAGACGTATTACTTTTACCTGCAGCTCTTTCAGATACTCAATCTTTTCAATAATGCCTTTCAAGTCACCAATACCATTACCATTCGAGTCTTTGAACGACCGAGGATAGATTTGATACACGACGCCCTCCTTTAACCAGCTTTTGTCCAATTTACCTTTTGCCTTGGCGCACCTGGGAGAAACTATGATTATTATAACAGCGGCTGCGACCATAGCGATAATTACCATACCGAAAAAGATCACAAGGGCCAAACGAAGTTTACTGTACTGAGCAACTTCCTTATCGCTCGGTTTTTTTGGGCCGCTTGATTGATCGACATTGATTTTCACTTCATCTTTAGAATCAATACCTTTGAACTCAACTTCCCCCGACATTTTCTTTGACAATGGTTGAGAAAACAGAAGTAGATGTTGAAAAATCACCACAAATGAACAACGTGTCTTTATAAATGGCGCGAGAAAGCAAAGTCTGTATGGATGGTCGATCGACTGTGAAAAACAAAACAATTCGTGTTGCCCAACCACGCAGCTTACACGTGTGTCAGCCAATCACAGGCCAGCGTCGAAAGACAAACCGGTTTTCTACAAGTTCCGAATTGCATCAGATAAAAAGTCACGTGTTATTTAATTTGATATGTTTTATCGAGAAAATAAAAGCTATAAAAATATTTTTTTTAAAAAAAACATGTTATTTGTAAATAAAAAGTTCTCCTGACATATAGAAAAAAAAGGAAAATGAAAACAAAGAATATCTTAAAAACGTAACGTTACCATGTTGGCCTTTATTGCTTATGAAAAATCTTTAAAATTCGTTAGTCATAGTAACTGTACAAGCAACTTTTAGGAAAATACTTGGATACTTGTAATGTTTTCGTATTAATATTTGCAGTACATGGTAATTTGAAACTTGTAAAAAGTCTAAAATTAAGAAAAAGTTCCCGGGGGATGTGTCGCGTGCTGTTCTTGCAGACGTTCTTAACAAAAGTCGCGTTGTTTTCACAACGGGACTTTGCTGTTTTCCACTGCAAACTAAAACATGAAATTTGATAGAACAATTTGCTCCCACGAATCTAACGTCGCGTTGTGTTTGATAGATCTGCTAAATGGGTCTGCCTTTGTGTCTGGCCATGGCGCTTTGCTTGTAAAGTTGTAGGCATAAAAAAATTCAGGAAAAGTTGCTTGTCAATACAGCCAAAAGTTGCTCTAAACTTTGTTGAAATATTAAAAAGTTGCCACCAAAATCTTTACAAGTTGCTAGCTTTTAAGAGTTCTTTTGTTCTAGATAAATACTCAAACATATTTGTTTGTTTTTAGTGCCGATTGAATATTTACATTATGCTGAAATATATTCTTACAATAATCAAAGGAGGTGAAGAAGCCATTGTTATATGTAAAAATTAAAATGATTTGTTGTAAGTGATCAATATATTCTTTCAGTTCACCATAAGTAATAATCGATAAGTAATTTCTACTTTTAAAGTTTCTAACAAGTAAACCTTGCAATGTTGACTATATGCATCATAATGGTTACTATTGTACATCGTAGCACACCGGAGACAGGGGCTAGGGGGATGAAACGCCAGCCCACCATTTCAATGTGAGCTCCGAGGATCATGATGGCCGTTGACTATGCATGATGCTTTAGACAGTGATAAACTGTACTGCCTCTTTGCATTGTTGTATCTTATCATGACTGAAGCCTGGAGGTAGTCCTCTAAGGCATTGTTTTGTTAATCGTTAAACACATTCTTCAAAAAGCTGAAGACTCTCTCAGAAGCTAGATGCTGAATTTGACTAAATGACCGACAACTTCTTCACTAGACCTGCCCAATGTGGAAGTGTGACACTGTGGGCTCCCCGTGGCCATCATGCCAGCTTCTCTTCCTCTTTTGCCTAACAACACCATAGCGGTAACAAGGTAGTCAGTAGCTCTCGGGCCAAGTTGGCTATAATGTTCTCAACATCCAGAAATGGGAAGTTTCTGAATTCTCGCAAGGAGGCAGCCGTTGGTTTGAGATTTTGAACTTACGTAGGAGAACCGAACCGTACAACCTTAAAAGCACGGACCGTATCGCGAAATTGAACACTAAATTTCTGCTGACAGAAATTAAGCCCAGGCTGGATACAAGCTTTTCCACCAGCAATGTCACGAGCAACTGCTGTAGTATTGGAATAATTGTCACATAGCAAGTCAATTCTTTTTAAATCTTTTGTTTTAACCACGCGGTAACCCTTTGTGTTCTGGTTATTGTTT
>JAPEIX020034062.1:0-12048 GCA_026122405.2 Zoanthus sansibaricus
AGCTATGAAGAATTTTTAATTGTAGTTAATTTTAGGAATGTTTAAAAACGTTCATTTGGAATTATCATTAAATGGCCAGATGCAAATCGTCCGCTAATTAAAGCACCACTTTTCACACAATTTGTTACCAGGTTTGACATTTCTCCTAAAACTTTTTCTTTTCCAAATCCATCACCTTTCTCGACCAACTGCCTAAAATATGATTTCATTCTCTCTTAATATAAAAAAAAAATTATTATCAAGGGACAGTGCTCATATATCACCACAAGTTCTTAAAACAAAGTATATTTGTGTAACGAGCATATTAAAAGTGTTTTTGAAAATCATGTTGGTTATATTCATTCATATGTTAACTTAAAAATTGCAAGGATTCTATCTTCTGAGGTGAAAAAGCTTCGCGACAAATATGGGCTCGTTTCTTGCGTACGTTTAGTTTAAAAAGAAGTAAAGAAAAAACTTAAGAAATATAAAAAAAATTGAGAAAACATTTTCATACATTTAGAAAACTCGTGCATCAATACAATACATGCAATGTAAACTAGTTAAAAAATGGTCCATGGTTAGCGTGCGTCTATAGAAATATGGATGCAAGAGGAAAGTTTGGAGAGCATGAGAGGAGCTTCTAGAGTACTACAGAAGCATTTTAGGCACGTTTTGAGTTCTGAGAAATCTAGCGAGCACGGTAATTGGTCGGTAGATGTGTTTGGCTATGAGTTGAAGGGAGGGAAGAACCCGATACCGTCGAAATGGTTGAACTACCCAGAACACTTATCCGGCCCAAACAAGGAAACTACTGATGCATGAAACTTATTCCATTTAAGTGGCTGTAGGTCGGCCAACTGCGGGTGAAAAAAGGTTCGTTGCAAATTAGTGTAATGTATTAACATAAATTATACATTAGGTCACATGATGTAGCCTCGTGGCAAGAGATCGAAGTCCTGTAGCGAACAATGGTTTATAAACCTTGTTAAAAATGCAAATGCCTTGATTGGAACTCATAATCCTCTATATTTGCGACGAGGAGAATGTGGAACATTCAAGAATGTGAACATTCAAGTGTATTAGTTCCTATTTTTAAGGAATTAAGCGATGTTAAGGCGTTTTTAGAGCGGCTTGAATGTTTATGTCAATGACAGGGACAAAGGACGAGAAACAAGTCAGTGTTTTGCTGTGTGGCCTTTCGAGCGCTTAGTATCAAATCCCTCGAGACTTGGTCGCTCCTTATGTCCCAAAGGATTTGCCATTTGACGAATTAACTTCTAAGTTGAAGGCACATTAAATGGTCCATACAGCAATATTCAAATGGAGCGAAAAAAGTTTCGAGCCATAAGTCGCAAGGAAAGTGAAACAATAACGAAATTTAAAGCCAGAAATTCGCTATGGCATCTGGTATTGTTGATACACCGGATCGACTCTTAATGACTGTTTAGTTGAACAGTTTATTAAAGGATTTAATAACAGAGCTTTTGCAAAAAAAAAACTATTAAAAAAGAAGGAGCATTATCTTTAAAGGGGGCAGTGGAAATAGCGAATGCTGATCTGCTGATTGAAGCTGGCTGCAAAAGTGCGACTGCGAGTGGCTTGTGACCAACTGAAGAAACGAGCAAAGAAACGTTGGCGAGAATTACAACAGCCAAGTGTTTTAGTGTAATCGCGAAGGTCATAAAGCGAGCGAGGATAAATTCCAAGCTGTGAACCAAACATGTAATAGTTGTGGCAATAGGCGTCATTTCTCGGGTTCGAAGTTCTGCAAACAGACAAAACAGTCCCTTAGGAATCACAAGCAGTTCAGGCAATCAAGAGAGAGAAAATCGAGCAGCATTAAAGGAAATCAGAATCAGATAGCAGAAGGAACAGAAGAAGATGACGAAACTTCGAGTCATTCAGTGACTTTTTTCTGTGCAATTTCTAATACAGGAGGAGATGAAACACCTAATGTGTAGCTGAGGTGCTTAGTAAGAAAATCTTATTTTTGATTGATAGCGGCGCAGTTGCCAAACACTGTATGGAGGAAGATCTATGAACTGATAAAGAACAAAGTAGTTTTAGAGAAACCCAGCAAGACTCTTTATGCATTTGGACAGAGTAAACCCTTGAACATTATTGGCCAATTTCATACCATAATTAAGGTTAACAAGAAGTCTGTTAATGCTTTACATTTTGTTTATGTTGGAGATAATTAAATTAATAATCTAATGTCAGCAAAGACCGTTAGAGATCTTTCACTGTTGCATGAACAAGCACATATGCTAGTGAGAAAAATCTGAAGAATATAATTAAGTCCAGATACTAAGAGTGCTTTAAAGGTGCAATATTAAGTTTCATATTGACCCACTGTGTGAGCCAATGGCACAGCCACTCGGACGAGTTCCATTTGGTTAAAAGGATAAGGTCAGTGCATTGCTTGAACGTTTAGTAGCTAAGGATATAATTGAGCCGGTAGACGGTGTTGGCTTTACGTGGGTGAGTCCAATAGTTTTTGTCCTTAAGGCTAACGGTGAAGTCCGCATGTGTATTGATATGAGGTGGGCAAACAAGACTATTGTTTGAGAAAGATATCCTATCCCCACAGTGCAAGAGATGCTGGCAGAGATGAATGGGGCTAGAGTGTTTTCAAAGTTAGACCGAAGGCAAGGTTCCTTTTAATGTAAGTTGGAGCCTGTGTCCAGGAATATTACAACATTTGTAACGCACATGGGGCTATTTAGAATGAAAAGGTTGAGCATGGGTGTGACAAGTACATCAGAATGTTTTCAGTACACCATGTAAAACGTTTTCAGTGGCTTAGCTGGGTTGTTAAATATATCTGATGACATTGTTGTTTTTGAGCGTGATAGGAAAGTTAAATATTTAATATATTTATAACGATGTCTGCGTAACTTTACTTGCTTATGCTGTATGAACACGACTTAGTACAAAAATCTTTTAAAATGTACTATCTCAGATTTTATTTCATCAAGGGTTCATTAAGGTCTTAATTTACTTCTTTTTATTTTTTGAAGTAAAAAGACGTTAATAAACCCTTGATTTTTTCTATGAAGCCCATTCAAATATTTAAAAAAATTGTAAAAATTTACGAGTCTTAAAAAATATTTCACATAACTTATTGTTTTGTGTATTAATTCACATGTCAGATAAATCACTTCTATTCGAACAATTTATGCCTTTTTTCATCATTGTATCTTCTGTGCTGACCGTACAAAGTTAATAAATATAATATTGGAGTACTGGAATATTGGAATAAATATAAATTCATAAACGAACTGTTCGAAACTGATTGATCATCACTAATAACTGTAAAGGGAGAAAGGAAGTTATTCACTCTCCTTTCAACATCGAGACGTGAATCGACGAAGGACTTTAGTCCGAAACGTCAGTATTCTTTTCATTTTTACGGTGTATACAACTTACAAATTTATTTACAACTATGAAAGATAAGAATGGAAAAATTGTAGTCGCAGAATGGTCAACAAGAATTATGGAAAGAGCAGGTAGATAGAAGGTATTATAAATGAGGAGAATCAGTGGGATGGTGTTATGGATGTTATCAAGGTTGAAAGTCCAGTGGCGCCATTTATTATGGAGGGTGTATCAAAAACATTGGGAAGTATTAAGTGTGGTAAGGCCGGTAGACCAACTGGAATCGTCAAAGAGCTCCTATATGCTTCCCGTCATGGAAAGACAGCAATTCTGGGTACGACAAATGGAAGGCATGAATGGAGATGAAATGCTACAGGACTGGAGGACGAGTACAGTTATTCCTATTTATAAGAAGAAAGACAGTGTTATGGACTGTGGTAATTGTCGAGGAGTTAAGCTGCTGGAGCATGGTATGAAAATCGTAGAAAAATTGTTGGAGAGAAAGTGAGGATTATCGTGAGAGTTGACAAAATGCAGTTTGGTTTCATGCCGGATAAAGGGACAGTGAATGCTATCTTCATTGTACGGAGATTGCAATAGTGCTACATTGGAACGAAAAACGTTATTCATGTTTTTTGTTGACTTGGAAAAAGCATTTGATCGGGTTACAATAAAAGACATTGGATTGACATTGTGGAAGAGGAATGTGCCAGAGGGCTTTGTTCGAGCAGTTATGAATTTGTACAAGGGTGCAAAGACAAAAGTGCAGGTTGGGGAGAGGTACGCAGAAAGGTTTGATGTCGGTGTTGGCGTTCATCAACGGTTGGTACTTTCACCACTCTTGTTTGCAATCGTCTTAGATGTGCTTTCTGAAAAGGGAAGAAAATGTGCCTTGTATTAACTGTTGTATGCGGACGATTTAGTTCAAACAATGGAACAGGTGGAAACTCTATTTGATCGTTAGAAGTCAGCTTTTGAAAGGAAAGGGTTAAAGGAAAGGGTTGAAGGTGAATCTTGGCAAAACAAAGATTTTTGAGTATGAATTTGGAAAAGGTGAGTCAGTTGAAGTGAAGGTTGATCCATATGGTGTATGCGGTAAAAGAGCTAAGGCCAACTGTATTTGGTGTAAGACGTGTCAGAAATGAATCATGCAGGATGTGCTAAGGTAAAAAGAGTGACAGACAGAATGAATTGAAAATTTTTATGTACAGTTTGCACCAGAGAAATTGCTGAATACGAGGAACAGGACCCACCAATGGATGACATTCTGAGTGAGTTAGAGAGAGTTGACAGCATAAATGGTGGTGCAGGTAGTGAGCAGACTGCGACAAGGAGAGAAGGTCTAGGTTGGAAGGCCTTAAACACTATATCTTCCATGTTGTATGGGAAAAGGTACACTTGCACTCTTAAAGGAAGAATCTCAGGATATGTATTTTAAAAGGTATGTCATGACATACGGATCGGAAACATGGGTGGCAAGATAGGTGGAAGAAGATATTTTGAGAAGAGCGAAAAGACGTATGGTTCGAAAGATGTGTGGTGTGAAGTTGGCTGATAGAGTAAACACAAGAGAGTTATGGAAAGACTAGGACTTAAGGATACAGTTGTTGAAATTGTTAGACAAGGAAGTTTGAAATGGTTGGGTCATGAATTGAGAAAGGGTGATGACCATTTTGCTTGTAATTTTCAGTGTCGTTGAATTTTTTAAAGATATCGGCACTTTAAAAATTTTATTATTATTATCATTATTATTATTATTATGACAAGTGTGTGAAACAGGGATGGAATTTTGAGATAAAAGCCAGAAGAGGAAGACCGAAGTTGAATTGGGAAAAAAATGAATTAGAAGCAGTGTCGTAAAGTTGTTGTGAACCTTGATGATGCAAATGACCGAGGTGATGTAGAAACGTTGCACCAAGTTATGGAAGAAAAGTCATTAACCCCTTGAAAAAGGGAAAAATCCTGACTTAGATAAAAATAGAACCGAACACTGTATTCAATTCTTTGCTAAGGTTCTAATTTAAAAGATGATTGAAATGATTTGAATAAATGTTGATTTCAAGGAATAGCTTCTGAAGTACCAAGAAAATTAAGCAGCTTGTGTTTTGAGCTAAAATGCGATGTCATTTCCAGGCAGGGTCAAAGACATATCTGCTCAACATTTTTTGGGCCGATATAAAGCCTTTCTGTATAAGTTTACTTATCGTTGAAACAATAGCCTACTCAAACTTGGCGCTGTGGAAGTTTGCGGCTAATTCACATTAACGCTGTTTGTTTGTTGTCGGCTAAAGTCGGTAGTCTCTTGGTCGTTACAATTCTTACTTTACCCTACCCCACACTGGTTTTGTTTCTCGCGTTTGATTTTAAAGCAATAAAAACCATTGGGAGTAGGGTAATGCAAAGAATTTCAACCGAGCTGAGAACAAATGTACAATATATAGAGGATCGGTTCCAAACAGGATAAAAACAAGCAAGAAGACGCAAAAAAAAGTTTTGCGTATTGTTACTAAAAAAGGACAAGAGTTTCTTTGAAGAAAAGAACAAAAGAAAACATTTGACATGTTTAAGAGAGACTTAAGTCAAGCTATCACTCTCGCCTGTTTTGATCAGAATACACAGGAAACTAAACTTATGCAAGCCCAGTATGTGGTTTGGGGGCAGTTCTCACACAAGTCCAGCTGTGAATGTATATGGAAGCATGAGTCTTACAGAAGTTGAAAAACCTTACTCGCAAAATGAGAAAGAAGCTTTAAGAAAAGTCTGGGGTGTGAACGCTTTCACGAGTATTTTTATGCCATCGACTTTACTCTCACGACAGACTGCAAATCTCCTGAAGTAATTTATTTCGCCAACTCTAGAAATTCAACACATTTAGAACGATGAGTGCTTAGATCGCAACCCTAACATTTTGTCGTTAAGCATATTTCAGGAAAAAAGAATATCGCAGATTCGCGGTCTAGGTTAAATAGAATGACGATGCAGAAAAGTATATTCGTCGTGTAGCGAATAATGCTGCACCAATAGCCTTGTCTGCGCCGGTTGGGGTTAGCCTTAAGTGAGAGTCTACAATCTGAAGAGCTCGCTCAAATAAGATGGCTACGCTAACCTAACTCGATCAAGCTAGATCAACAGGGCGGGAGGACCTCGATCAAAGACCTCTCCCAAAAATGATAATGAAACTGAAGTAGAATGCTTTTCTGACACTATGGAAAATGTAAAAGAACTCTCAAAGGTTCAAGAATCTACTATCAAGACCTTTTTTACAAAAATCTTCGAGTCTTCGAACAACACAATTGACAATATCATAAAAGAAGTTTAAGATCTTAAATCAAGTCTCGAATACAGCCAAGCCGAGATCGCCGAGTTAAAAGCTAATGATTGCAACAAGTAACTCGACTAAAATTGAGCATCTAATAGAGAAAGCAGACGATTTGGAAAAAAGATCTAGGAGAAATAATCTCTCTTTTGATGGAATCCTAGAGACGCTGGAAATGAATCTTGGCTCAGTTCAATCGGAGGGAAAAACGAAAGAAAATGATCACAAGTAAGTTACAGTGGGATAGAAATAAAATCACAATCGAACGAGCCCATAGAAGCTACAAAACACGGAAAAACTAGGGTGATTGTTTTGAAGTTTCCAAGTTTCAATTCGTGAAGACTTTTCCGAAAGAGTCAATGCTAAAAGAAAAGAACTTCTTCCAAAACTGCAAGAAGCACGAAAAGAGGGAAAGATAGCCTACTTGAGTTATGATAAATTTGTCATTCGTCATTCAACGAGATCCCAAAGCAACACAAGTACAGCTGAACTCACTTAGGCTCTAATCAGGTAAATGGACCGCCATTTTTAGCGCCATTTTCTCAGTTAAGACCAAGATTTCCGCATCATCCTGTTTTCCTACCGCAAAAACCAGCAATAGTACAGAGTACCACACAACACAACGACGAGCAAAATGAACTTAACCCTAGCCAAAATTTCGGAAACACGAATGAATGAACAAAATACTGAAGTCATCAACTCGTACTCAAGACTAGATTGTTAAAAACCAGCTAAGTGTTTATTTATAATATCCCTATAAATAGTTAACTACATTAGTTTATTTACAATACAGAAGCACAATAATTATTTATTTTGTTAAAGATTATATTTTTTTCCTAGGCGTGATATGCCTATTGACCTGACACTTGATCCCCGTTTTGTTCACCTAGACAATGAGTCATTTACGCTAGCTTTATTTGAATTGAGGAATGGTTCTATTAACTTTAACACTGATCGTCTTGAATACTTCTATTTTAATCCCTTTGTACGATATGATTCTTTGGCCACTACAACTGAATAAGATCATGATGAACAAATTCTTCAAACAACAAAATAGTAAATATCATGTTCCTGAAGCAATCGGAGCTGGAAGGGAAGGATGGGGGGGGGGGGGAGGTCTGCAGCCCCCCTAATATTTTGTCAAGCTGTCCAATTTTGTCCATTCAATGACCCCCAAAAAGCCCACACATAGATGAAATATTTTGTTTGTAAAAATAATAATACTTGTCGAATCCTCTGCGCGCAACAACCTGACGTTTTTTTTTTCTTCAACCTCGCTATTTCATTTTCATCTGCTTCTAGTAGCGGCAATGATAAATTTCTTTTTTCCTGAAAATCGGAGACGTGCATTTTCGAAAACATCTTAGTATAACTTGCGTGGTGCTGTTTTTTAGACAGATAAATACATAAACGGGAAGTAAATTTTCCAATTGTTCTCAAAATTTATTATGGATCAAAAATAGAATTTGATAAACTTAAAAGTAACTCTTTTGCATCTGGCAGCCTTTCCACAAGAAGTTCAAATGGCAATTAGGCATAACTTGGGGTTGAAATCACAAAGGATAATTGTAAATAAAAATACAGAGATCGAAGTAGCCGTAGGAGGCCATGAAAGGAAGGAAGACCCGATTCCCGCAAAGGATTTCTGCAACGGTTGGCGATAAATATCACAAAATGGCGGACCCATGTGAATGTCACTAACAGAATCAAACCAGCAAACGTAACTACAGCCTACTATGACAATTCAACCTCGGCCTTTAGACCTATTATACAGCTGCTACACGATATTGAACTTAAACCTGAACCTACAAACCGCTCTATTACAAACGAGTTACGTAGATGATACGAAACTCATTACTTCCTTTCAACTAAAAGACAGCTTGGATGCGATTACT
Source organism: Zoanthus sansibaricus (assembly GCA_026122405.2). Classification (NCBI taxonomy): domain Eukaryota; kingdom Metazoa; phylum Cnidaria; class Anthozoa; order Zoantharia; family Zoanthidae; genus Zoanthus; species Zoanthus sansibaricus. The sequence goes on from JAPEIX020034062.1 coordinate 8,572, forward strand.
GATTTGAAAGACGATCTGTTTAAAATAGGAGAATGGTGCTCCAATAATCTCTTGTTACTCAATCTTTGCAAAACTAAGTTAGGTAGATGTCGACGGTTACCTCTTTTTATTATCAATTGAGGATGAAATTTGGTTTATTAAGTGCAGTAAAGCATGGATAGTGGAGTGTTGAGATCTGAAGCCATAGTGGAGTTCAAAGAGTATATTATATGTTTGCTTATGAAACTAGCCATTCTATCGTAGATAACCTTTTCAAAAAACTTTAAGAAGGCGGGTAGTATAGAAATCGGTCTATAATTTTTAAAAAAATTTAGCAAGCTGGTTGAAATCCCCGCTGAAATTTGATTCAGATAAAAAACAGTTATGCAGCAGAAAACTGCCCCCAGCCGGGACCATTACGGTTCAACATTATTCATAGCTTTTAAAGCTTCAACCGTCTTACGTAAATTGTTTCGAATTTCCCAAACACACGCCGGAGTATTGCAATCCAGATACATACATACTAGCATATAAAAATGTACAAGCATGTTTAATCGCAATATTTTGTCGTGAAATTCTTACTGTCTGTTTACAGTGGGTTCAAAATATCCTGTGTACATCAGCTCAGTCAGTCCGTGTAATAATATGCAAATTCTAGAATCTTAACTAGTTTCAAAGTGCAGTACAAAAGAAAATTACATTGTAAGTCTTTTTCATTAATGAGATACTGTCTTCATTAAAGTCTATTGTTTTTCCAAGTAAATGTTAACGCCATATTTGAAAGTTTCTTCTGTATCCGGATTTTCAAGGGTAGTGGTTCAATTTTATGCAAACTCTAGAATGTTCTGGTAGTTTCCATGCAAGTGCAGTACATTACCTTGTCCATGATTGAGATGCTCTCTACAAAATAGTCTATTGTTTTTCCAAGTGAATGTTAACGCAATATTTGAAATCTTCTTTTGGATTTGGAAGGGTAACTGGTTCAATTTCACTTACTTGAAATTCATACACCGTGCCTTCATTAAGATCAGGTGGAACACAAGGCACCCAAAGCATATATTCCCCGTTGTTATGCGGGCCCGTAATTCCTTTCCAAACTAAATCGCCATACCTCTCTGTAATTGTATGGCAGATTCTATCAAGAATACCGTTTATGGTGGCATTGGTAGCTGTAACTCTAATCCTGTCTCTCGGGTTTTCAGTCGATGGCATAGGCAAAGTTCCTACAAACGTTCCACCGAAATACTTTCCCTTCATCGGGAAGTAGATCTGGTAGATATCTTGTACAACACTTGTTGCCATTTTTATGTTCTTTTTTTTCGGTTTAGCGCTTCCAAGTTTGTTCAATTACCAAAGCTCAGAGTAAAGTCAGGAAGTAAAAAAAAAAAGCAGAAAGTGAAAGTAAAATTTGACAAAAGCTTATTGCTTCTGACGTCATTCGGTTATGGTATCTGATTGGTTCTCTTATAAAAGCTTCGCCACAGAAACTTTATTAGCTGCTGACGTTTCCAGCGTAACCTTTTGTTGGAGCAAATTAATTACTGAAACTGTAAAATGCAGGGATAAATATGCAAGTTTCGCTCTTGCGAACAGAGATTAATTCTTCACTTTCGTCTCTGTCAAAAAAGGTAAACTGAGGAAGCTTCTACATTTTTTTTCAACCCTTGTAAAGCTCCGATTCTCTTGTATTAGTGAAAATTACTACTTCAGTGGCTTTTTCATAAACAATTTTACACAATCAAATGGTAACAATTCAAACATTACGTTAAAATAATCAAATTTCATGAGGATAATCTTTCTAACCGGAAGTATATGACTGGTGATAGTTGAGATTTCACTGCATTTCAACTTTATTTTAATGGTCCAATCCCAAATATTATGCAAACACAAACTGTCTCCAGCAGAACTGACGAGGAATCTTTGGGTCGAAAGATCTTTTTTAAGTTTTTTTCGCATTTAATATATATTTTCCAACCTATTATAACAAGCTCAAAACTTGCTGAAGAGTGTATGAAATTATAAACACGAAAATATTAACACTGAATAATGAGTTGGAATTTGCTGTGTCAGGCACAAGCAAAGCGTATCTTGTTTGTAACGCGGGCTTGATCTAAAACCAATGATCCAATTTCTCACAAGCCACAAGGTCAGTAGCAAGAAGACGTAATTCTTGTGATAACGGAAACGGCCCAGCTAGAGTCACGCACCAACGTTTGATCGAATACACAGCCATAGTTTAACAAAGTTCAATTAAGGCGATGATCCTCACTGGAAAATTCCAGAAATAGAGATTTTGAGGGTTAAATGCAGGGTAACTTTAAACTATCATTTCTTCCAAAGAAAATCCAGGCGTCTGGGAATGGAATATAGTTATTATGTCACATACAGGATGGTCACATGACAGTGCTCGTCGTACTTCAACTATTTTTCTGAAGGGTGGTTTCATGCGGCAAAAGACAAAAAAAAAATTGTATTTTTGTGTACAATTTTAGCAATATCACAATGCTCGCCATACTTCAACTAATTTTCTAAAAGGTGATTTCACGCAGCAAAAGATCAAAAAATGCTATTTTTGTGTATTATTTGGCTATTTGCTGGAGCCTGAGCTCATCATGAATAGCTAAGAAGGCTAAACGTAGCCAATTTCAAAAAAATGTTTATAAGTACCGCGAATTTGACAAAAACTTTAGCACGATCCGTTGGATAAGCTATACATAACAGTTTTTCGTTCATTTTGGCAAATGTGTCTGGTCTCACCGCTCTGCTTTTCGCATTTCTGTACTTTTTAGAAGGTTAGAGGTTTCAGGTCGCATCATTACTTGCAGGTAAAATTTAAATTGTACGAAACTTTAGTTCCAGTATTGGCTTTTATTCTTACCTTTTCCACTTTTTTCATACTGCACGAACACATCTGCACCAATATTTTGAGAAAACATCGCAAACCTTGACGAGAGGAACTTTTTATACACCGACTGCTTTTTGATTATTGCAAAATATTAGATTGGCAAAAAATTGCGCTCAGTTTTAGATGAGTCCCTTATTTTATGTATCAAAGATGAGCTACAAGCAATCTCTCCATGCAACAAACCTAAAACAATCAGGACAATCTATTTTGTCCTTCCCGATAGGGAAAATACTTTTTTTTTTTTTTGCGCTTTTGAACAGCAGAAAACTCTGCACAAAAAATCTAAAAAAAAAGTTTGAAGTTCATTGCATAAATCCGTACAAACAATGAGTGAGTAAAATAATTTCGCTTTGCCAAAAGATTTTATTTTGACTTAGTTATTTTTTTCCTGGGAGCACTTTTAAACACCCTTAACAAAGTTTGCTCTGTTGCCAAGGCAGCAACAGACCCAACCAACTATACACATGCAGCTTGCTTTACTCAGAAACACGGCCAGGTTTAACGCTTTAAAATTAGCTTTAAATACCTTTCTTTTCAAAGTTGTCTTCTCTTAAAATACACACCAAAGCAAGAAACCTGCAATGAAAAACACA
>JAPEIX020034124.1:0-12047 GCA_026122405.2 Zoanthus sansibaricus
AATGTACTCTATGCCCCTAAACAGTTAAAGTATATACCAAAAAAGTGAATAAAACTTTTTGAGCACGCTGATTGGCTAGCTCGGAAGTGATTAGATAAGTAATAATAATAATAATAATAATAATAATAATAATAATAATAATAATTACTTAATGACAACTCCCCTGAGGGGATTTTCAGTGTCATGTTAAAATCCCATTTTCCTAGTTAAGAATCGCAACTGGTAGGAGGCAAACCAGTTGGCTATTTACAAAGCGTGGTGAATTTGCCTCTGGGATCACCGATGACAAATCCATTCCGTAGTCCGAATTGGGAATTTGAACCCGGATCTTCCACATTCAAACCCCAAATCTAACCACTGAGTCACGCTGCCCCCTCTTAGTACTATTCACCTCCTATCCGAGCGGCAGAACAATAACGAAATGGCTTCCCGTTACGTTTCGATTTCAAAATGTCACAATAAAGTTACTCTTTGGTCTGCTACTTATTCAGCTGGTGTGGTAATACTAAAACAATTATTCACCTCAGTGTCAGTGAAAGTGGTGCATATCCACCACTATTCACTTCCACTTCGGTGAATATTGTTAATTATTTTCTTTTATGCATATTTAGTGTGCTTTTTTACCAATTTCAGTTCTGAACTGTTAAGAGGGGAATTTTAACCTCGACAGTGAAAAGCACCTTTCAGGTACTCGTCAAGGCTTTATTTTATTTTCTCAAATAATCTATCCAATAACAAAAAACAACTGGAATATTCATCCTATCTAGTCCCTCTTAAGTTACAGGAATCATTGGAGGAATACAAAGGCACTTTACAGTTCTACAAGGTTGACAATGACTTTTCATCGAAAAACAGTTCAACTTTTGCTTCGATGAAACACTCAAAATATAATTATGTTTAATGCTTTAATGATTAAAACAGAATAACAGAAAGCAATTTAATACTTACAAAAGTAAACTTTACAGTGTCTCATCAAAACCAAAAGTTCAAGGCGTGGCAGCTCAGCCGGAAATATGTAGAATTCATCCACCATGCCTCTTAGTAACCGATTACCAAACACGTGCTCATGTTTACCTTTAAAATAGTAATGATAAAAGCATAAAGATTGGTCGATAAGAAAGATGAGTATATTTTTTAGCCCTCCATCCTTACTGGGACAGTGAAAAGAGCACAAGTTTCTTGCTGGGATAAAGATCAACTAGTGTCAACTCCTAAAGTGTAGTCTTTCGATTTGTGATTTATAATAAGTTATGTTGAAACATTTTTAAAAGAATAAGAATAGTGTTTTCCGCTTTTCATGCGCTTTCATCATTGAAAAGCGACTGGAGTTTGAATTTTATGCAAAGCAGACTAGATAAAGTAAATTACCAAACAACAGCTCCGCCAAGGGTTACAATAAGCTAAGAACTTGCCAGTTATCAATTACATTCGAACTTGGGAGGCTTTAGAAACTCTCGCTCCTCTTCAAAATAAACTGCATCAACATGTCGTCAATGGAACTAGATTCTAGTCTCATAGAATATTTTTTTCATTTGTAGTTGTACTCAGTATGTAAAAGAAAAAAGACAATGTTTTATGGAAGCACTTTAAAATTATTTTTTCAAAGAAAATAATAAAATAAGCAGATTAAAAAAAATAGTCTTATATTCTCCTCCATTTTCAACATTTTAGAACAGTTACGGTGCAACATTTCTCAAAAAATTACTGAATGTAGAAATGTTGGTTGCGGCAGTCTAGGGCCGAGATTGTTGCTATAGCAACCAATATTTTGTAACATTGAGAAATCCGAGCTCCATAAGCTTCCCAAGTTTGATTGCAATTGCTCAAAAGTTGATTTAGCTACATAGCTTAAGGAACTCCAAGATATAGGTTTTGTTAAGAATATGAAGCCAGCCCTAAAAATCGCAGCCATTTAGTAAACACAAATATCTTAGGACAGAAAGAAAAACCTAAAATGCGGAAAAAGGTAAACTGACTAACTATTAAAGTGCCTTAAAAGAAATCCTTATATTTGATTCAAAGGAACACTTTAAAAACTCAAAATCCGAAGATGCTGACCCAATGAGTTGTTTGAGAAAAGATACAAAGTTCTTCTCATCTGAATGTGAGTAATGATTAAAAGATTTAACACTTATTGATTGAGAACGAGGGAAACAGTATGTTTTGTGGTCCTGAAACCGCCAATGTTTAGAGCCTCGGATAACATGGCCGTCGAGGAATCACAAAACATACTGCTTTCAAGAGGTTAATATCAGTAAGTATTACAATAAAAACTTTTATGTAATAATAATAATAATATTAATAATAATAATAATAATAATAATAATAATAACTTTTTTTAGGTGTCAAGTATTATCTAGCCGGCCAAAGGCCTACTAATTGGGGACACCATGTTTACCACTAAAAGGTGGACGGAGACCTTTCACATGACAACACACACATATAAACACAGAAGTCCCCAACCCTACGATTTTACGTCCTTATCCGAGAAGTCGCGAAAGGCAGCACTTTCTACTCAATTATTTTAAGACCCTGAGTGTTTGTGCGGCCGGGAACTGTTTCTCCAGTTAAAAGTTTTTTTTTAGATTAAATTTAAAAAGTCCCGATGTTTTGCATATAACTCTATCCTTCTTCAGGGGAAGTGATCTATGAAGTGTTTTGTTATATAACAAATATCAAAGAAGAACGAAAAGTAATCTTTTTTTTGATTTTCCAAACTTGTGTTTTGTGAACCTTGAAATCACACTTCTGGTTTTGTTACTTACCGGTCCATTACATATTTTTGCCCGCTGAGCGCTTGGTTGCTGGCAAACAGCTAAACTTGCTCACGTGCACCTATTGCTCTCTTGTCCAGTAAAAGTACGACAAAAATGGACTTTGATCGTTGGTATATAACAATAAAACTTAGTCTAGAAACATACCAATACCAGCCTTGAGACCCCAGTCTTGGGAAAGCAAACCAGAACCTTCTTCTTCTTGCTTGAGATCGCCGTTTACATAAACCTATTTACAACAAAGTTGCATGATTGTAGTAGTAGTAGTAGTAGTAGTAGTAGTAGTAGTTGTAGTAGTAGTAGTAATAAAAAATAAATAAATAAAAGAAAATAATAATGGTTTTGGACGCTTAAGACAGCGTTGTCCCTATAGTTATTGGTGCCCTAGGGACGATTAGTCATCGATTTCAAAAATGGCTAGTTAAAGGCAACATCGAATGCTCATTTGAGATGTTACAGAAGGTTTGTCTGCTTCATTGGAGCTGCAAGAGTTCTGAGAAAGGTACTTGACACCTGAGGCTACAGGGTGTATTTTGATGTCTTGCGTGAACCCAACAAAATGCCGTGAGCAACAACAATAATAATGATAATGATAATTTTAGGAATTTGAGATCCATGAGACAATTTTTATAATATTAAGGCAATAATAAAAGATTAAACTCACTCTTGCTCTTTCTTTCTTAGCATTGTACGTTGCAGCGATTTCGGTCCAGACACCTTCTTTGATAACGGGTTGGGTAAGGACGCTGAACACTGTTCTGTGCTGCTCGTCGCGATGGAACCAACGAACCTTGCCATTATCAATCTCGAAATGGTATTGACCATCCTTATGTGTCGAGTGACTTCCAACAGTGTCAAATATAGACTGAATTCCTCGGTTGGTGTCCAGTTTAATCCAAACAGATATTGTTATCGCTTTCCTTGGAATTCTCTCAAAATTTGCGCCATCGAACAAAATATCTCCACCTGTAAGACAACATACAACATAAACTCAAGTCAAGGACCTATCAACAGAAGTTATTCAGTTCTTTCATCGCCATCGTATTGCAATGTACCAGGATTGCTAAACCTTCTTTGGGTGGTCTCTCGTGGGAACATCTTCCTTTGTTTTCTATTATACCTTAAAATCTGTAAACAAATAAACAATAACCTGGTGTACTGGTGTACTTATTGATACAAATTGTCGACAATTTCATTTTACTCTTGTACTGCTCTCCCTGCAACGTTAGTTAGAGATTTAAGTAACATTTCTTTGAGAATGAACTTAAAAAATTCATCAAGTTGAATAATTTAAGCGCTAACATTTCCTTCCGAATGAATTGAAGAAAAATCTATTCAAGAAAAAATTAATGTTTATTGCTAGGGACGTCAACTATGACGTTTCAACTATGCGTGATTAACATTCCCTACCAAGAAGGTTGACTGCATCCCCGCACTTTCCCCCACGTGGTACAATCTGTGCTCCATTCGCTAAAACTGCGTTATTGCCATCTCCGGTATCATCTGACAGAGTAGCACTGTAAACATGGTCAAAGCTAAGGTGAACTGACGGTGGTGCGTATTCTGAAAATTGGATAAAAATATAAAAAGTTCAATGATCTAGAAAACGTTTTAACTTTTCTTCATTTTGAAAAATGCGAGGACCAAGGTTCCCCTGATATTATGAGCCCGACATGCATGTTAAATGCTGTTCCTGTACATAATGTCAGGAAGATTTTACAAAGAATGTATGACTCGATAAATTTTTCTCCTGATAATTTGATCATGACACGCTAAGTACTGTTGCTGTGGTGTAATAGAAGTTTTACAAATAAGGTTCCCCTTATAATATATGCCAAGTACTGTTCTTATAATGTAATGGAAGTCCTACCAAGAATATATGGCTCATTAAAAGGTTTTCTTGATAATATAAGCCCGATATGTTAAATACTGTTCAGGGGGAATGGAAGTTTTACAAAAAACGTATGGCTCATTATACATAAGATTCTCTTGATAATATAAGCCCGATATGTTAGTTTCTGCTCTTGTGATGTAACAGAAGTTTTATACTGGCTCATTGTAGCGTTCCCCTGACAATATGAATCTGATATGCTAAATACTGTTCCTGTGACGTAACATGGAGCTCGTAAAAAATGTACAGTTGGTTAAAGATTTTGCTAGATTTAGAAAACACCGATATCTTCTTAGTAAAAGTAGACGTTCAAAGATTCAAATTTTTCACCACTTTATTCCCTTGACAGGCGTTTTCAAGTTTGCAACTCAGATGTTATTTTTTGACATTACCTCAAGTTCATGCAATTGAAGGATATTATAAACAATCATTGTCACCAAGCACGAATTTTAACATCTAACCCATTTTTTTTATTTTTCACTTTGCGCATTGGTATGGTTTCTATAGGCAACTAGAATTAACCATTCTGCAACTCTAATTACTGTCACGTCTCTACTTTCCCCATAACAAGCGTTTTCTTTTGTTGGCAATTCCAGAAGTTAAAACATAACTATACTATGAATACTGTTAGGCCCTCTCTGACTGTTTGTGAGATTTGAGCTTGAGCGCTTTGCTGTTCTGGTTGATGGGAAAGTCGTGATTGTTTTTCGAAAACCACCTGGACCCATTTACGAATAGGTAATACAATCGAAGCTTGAGTAGAGGCAGAAGCGTTAACTCCCTGATGGAAAAAAACCCTTAACAATTAGAATTAATGAATTTCTCCAATAACCCATTTCCGAATTACGGTCCACTGCTAACAAATAAAACCTGCAAGTCGAGACTAGATGCTCACCATTCACACATTTACTGTATTTTTGAGCACTTGGCCTCGATTTGAAGGGTTTTTTTTGTGAACAGTAATTCGGAAATGGACCGTTGGAAAAATACATTTAGTTCGGGTTTTTCTCTAGTGATGTGAAAGCCTTTCTTTATTTTAAGTCTGAGATAAAATTTGTCGGAATCGAGAATTTTAAATCAATTTGGAAAAGCGTAATTTTTACAGTTAGGATTTTAAATCCTAACTGTAAAAACTAACGCTTCTCCAAAGTGTTTTAAAATTATCGATTCCTATAAATCTTATCTCAAAGTCAAAATAAAGAAAGGCTATCACATCACTAGAGAAAAACCCGAACGTAACGTTCAAGTAAAGCATTTTAAGACATCTTTTATCTAGAAATACATTTAATTGTTAATTCGTATTTCGGAAATGGCCTATTATGTTACGGTTCTTCTCGTTGAAAATACGTCTTGGCTGCAACCTGTAAGTCTTCATCAGACGACCGTTTCCTGAATGGCTGATTTATCCGTTCTATGATTGGTTCGTTCACTTTGTTTCCGTATGGTGTTCATCCAAGCGAGAGGTACTTAGCTTCGATCCTGCTATCCCTGTTGATGCTGTTGTTCCGGTGTGGTTTGAGTTGAATAGCCTCTACCTTCTATCAGGAAATAATTGCCGAAAGAAGGTAAACGTGTTAACGTTTAATTTAATTCGTTAACAAATCTGGTGTCAATTCAATAGTGTTCACCTCCAGGATCAAGGAACGAAGTTTTATCCTCTTGTATTAAATCTACATAAGTTTTTAAGTCACAAGATTGGCAACAAAAGTTAAAAATAAATAAAATATATATGTTCTCTATAAAAAAGAGGGGTTTTTTTATAGCAAGACTGTCTAATTTTTATTCTAACCTTCACAGAACTGTCCAACGTATCCCAAACGGCAAACACATTTGGAGACGCCATCTTTGCATGTTCCTCCATTCTTACAAGGGTTGGCATCACAGGTCCAGTTGACGTCTGCCTGAGTTTTCTCTGCAGTTAATAAAACAGGTAGTTAGTGTGTCTCACAATGTTAAAAAAACTGTAAAAGAATTATTCTCGTTGTTATGAAAACGTAATATAAAGTTTTGGAATTATTTTAATTAGGCTGTCATTGTCTTCTGACAGTGCTAACTTTTCTTAATTTTAACAGCTTGATCGCCATCTGATTTTGATTTATACCTTTATTTATACGAACTTTGAGGAATACAGCTCAAGTGTAAGGCTTTTGTTAATTTTTAGGAAATTTAAGCTTTCTCTTTGCGTGAGAAAAAAACAGGAAGAAAATGAAATGCCTTGGAGTTCCTTGACGTTTCAACTTTCACTACGATAATAATGAAGACAATGATTGTGACAATGAAGATACTAATGACAACAATGATGACAAAAAAACAACAAAGACCACAACGATGACGACAACGACGATGATGACGACTGTAACGGATGAAAACGATGATTTAACGGACTGTAACGGATGAAAACAAGATGATGACAGGAATGTTAGTGACGATGGTGGCAATGATAATGACATTGATGATAATGCAAAATGCAGATTGAGTTCACAACGGAACTAACCTTTGCCAGATCATAACAATGGAGTATTAATAATCATTAGATATTATTAGTGCACTAGCATTCACCCTCCATCATCAGCAAGGGCGTAACAGGTAACAACTGATTTACCCTGACTTCACTCAGTTGCTAGGAAACGGATTTTGATCATCTAAACATGTATAACAGAGTTTTAGAAACATTTACTCAATGTTGAAGTGTGCGTTGGGGAAATAACTCAAGCACTCGCTTTTGTACAAGGATCTTGACTTTATTTTGGTGAATCTTGTTCTATACGTCCACCAAGAGGCTGACGGGTAAAACTTACATGCTTTCGTCAGAACTAACGCTAGAACTGGACTCAACAACAACTACTGAGTGTTACAGATATTACAGAGTCTATTGACTAGTTGGTAACTTGGTAAAAGTGTTTGTCCAATCCTTGTATTATTTTCTAATGATTTGGTTACTAAATCAGAGACCAAATGGTATTTTTGTTTGGAGAAAGCAATCATTGTACCAGAAAAAGTGTCGCAAATAAATGAACAAACATTTTTTCAATCTTAATAGCTTTCATAAGGCACTGTCAATCTGATCATTTTACAATCTGTAACAACCCGTTTTTAAAAACAGCACTAACCGTGCCAGAAGTATCTGATTGCTCTCTTCTTGAAACTAATGCAATCCGAAAATAACATTTGTATGAAAACTAGTAAATGTTGCTTATACTTGTTACACATGCAAAGTAGGCTGAAGGATTCATAACTTACAACACTTTTTGCAGAGCATAAATGAAGAAAATGCTTACCCCAGCATTCCAGTCCATCCCCCACAAAACCAGCCCTACAAATGCAGTGACCTCCGACACAGTGGGCGTTCTTTCCACAGTGTTTGCACTCCTCTACAAAAAAAATCAAAACAAAATATAACCATCATATCACATGGATACTCATATGGCCATACACTACATAAACATTCAACATTTAACTGCCTTGATAAATAAATAAATAAATAAATAAATAAATAAATCGCTTTCTGGAACTTTGAATATTAATTTTAAAGAATTAAATAAGACGTTTCAAGTGAAACCATCGGTCTTCATCAGTAAAGTTAAGGAAAGGCTAAATCTCGAGATCTCTGTATTAATTACGGCGATTATCAATACATAATTTTGTCTATATTTCGTACTGTGTTTGGTGACGACTGTTTTTTGAATAATTTTTCTCGGACAATAAAAAAAGTCCTACAATTTGAAGCATTGGGCGAAAAATTGAGTTAATTTATGGTCTCAGGGAAAGTTATCTTTCAAAACACAGCTCAATACAGTCACAATTCAATAAACATTTTAAATTCCTCTATAGTGGAAGCAAAAAGTACAAAAACAATGATTATGTTGACTACAGATAAAATTTGCAAAAAGAAAATCAATTGGCAAAAATTTAAACGCTGAGCTAAACACTGTCAAACTGTCAAAACAACATTTGTAAAATGATTTGCTTTGATATTATTCTCGCTGATAAAAATATGTAAACATTCTTAATTATTGCATGGAGCGATTTTAGTAAGAATTACTGTTTAAATCATGAACAGTTTCGTACAATATTTTCAAGATTTTAACAGGGAAACTCGACGACGCAGAAATTAGTTTTTAAGTTTTTACCTTTGCAAATCTGCTTCAACAAAAAAAAATGTTTTTTTTATTTCAGTTATTCCAAATAAGACAGTCTTTGTAAGTAACAACTGCATTGTGTAATATTAACCATGACACTGAAAAATCCTTTTGGTGGAGTTGTCATTAACTATTGCCGATGAAGATGTTGGTGTTAATTATGACGATGATGTTGATAATAACAATAATGTTAATGAGGATGATGATACTGATCAGGGTGATGAAGATGATAATGGTGAAAATATTTGTTTTCACAATCAGAAATTTTACCTCCTTTTCCTGGAAAAAATTTTGGTGCTGAGGAATATGTGTATTCTCCAATCTCTGCAAAAATATCTCACCGTTAATACACAACAATATACGTTTAAGTATTTCCTACATTACCATACGTGCATTAAATTTTTATCTAGAATTAGAAAACAGAGGGTTCTGAAGCTTAATAGTAATTTCCAAACAAGGTCTCCCTTACAATATGACCTGGCATGTTAAATACTGCTCTAAAGTTCTTGCGGGGTTTTAGACCACCTGTATCATCATAGAAATTGTATGTATACAACCACACATTTAATCACAATTGAAAAAGGATTTAAACTCGATTTTATCAATCTTCGTTTGCTAGTGTGAGCAGTGTGTAAACAAACACATAAAGAAAGGCTCGATTCTTACTGTTTTCATAAAGTCAATCGCATTTCCAGCTCTTACTGTATCACCCAATAAAGACTTACGATAACTTAGTAGATATTTAACTTCCGGTATTATTTATGGGGAAAGGGAGGAGAAAACTGCAGCACGCATTTTGTAAATCCTCGTTCAAGATATAATTACGACCAGCTAGGAGCAAAAAACTAAGCCGGTGAGGTAACGGGAAAGCCGTATGAATGTTCAACACCTAGCAAGGCCGGGAATCGAACCTCAAGGTCAAAATATACAGACCCCTTAGACATATACCTATATCATTATGACAATTTGTATTTACCATACGACCAAGGTGAGGGCAAAAATCTCCCTACCACAAAATCGTGTTTACCTCACAGGCAAAAAAAAATTGCAAACTACCACATTCTTGTATCGAACTGATAATTATGACCCAATGAATCGTTATCCAGAGAATTCTTATGTGGCAAGTTAAATCCTTTAGTCCATGTAGCTAGCGCTTATATATGATTTCTATTGTGTTCAGCGGACGAGAGTCCCATCCCTTGCATGGGACACTAATCCATCTGGGTTAGCTCCAAAAGACGCTGGAACTATATTTACTGACCTTGCATGCAAGGATAGAAAACTGAGTGAATGTTGTCGGAGAAAAAAGATCACACAAATGTTCAGATCTCGGTAGAACCGGGGATCAAACACGGAACCTTGAAGTTGAAAGGTAAATATCGCTCTCACAGAGTTGCCTAATACAAAGCGTCATTGTAATTGCTAGGGAAAAAGAAAATGCAAATAACAACAAATCTGTAATAGTACGTTCAGTCGCAGTCAAACCTTCGCAGTTAGGTCCTGAGAAATTAGTAGCACAGAAGCATTCGTATCCACCGTCGATAGACTCCAGACACATACCGTTGTTTGAACATGGGTTTGGATTACATCTGCTGTCTAGAATGTCACGTTATCGTTTGTCAGTCATTATATTTAGCTTTTTTCTTCCAAAGTTTACAACACCAAGGACCTCTACGTGAAGTATAAATTGTTAACGATACAATAAAATATATTTATATTAGTTAAGATGATATTATAAACGATTTGTGGTTATGTTTCGGTTTAACCAATTATTGCAAAAGAATCTTTTTATTCTAAATGGAACAATCTCTTGCCATGATGGACTGTTTCGCCGACGCAGCTGTTTGCACAGCCAACACACGTTTGCACAGCCAACACACCGGCGAGAATTTATACATAACGAGTGCAATCAGATCAGTAGGAATAGAAGATAAGAAATAAGAAGAATTGCTATCCTTGTGGGATGTGCCTATAATAAGAAAAAAAAACATAGCTGCGTAAAAAACGTTCTGAGCTTTTCGTCAGTTGCTTTTTTTTTCAGACTTTGTGAGATAAACAACTACGCTCATTCCGCTACTTTGGACAGCAATATAATGAAATAGGACAATGTTACAATACAATGCAGCTTTATTTGGTCGGTGAGGCAAACGTATCAATCAAAGTCAAAAAATGGTACAAATAGTGTGATAAAAGGATTAGTGCAACTACTAAGTAATTTGTGAAAACAAAACTCAGGAAAAGCACAGACGTGAATGGAACACGAAACTCTAGCATCTTTGCCTACACCTACTGAACTGTGAAAGAGCAGTTGTTAAGAGAAAGTTAAATATGGTCATGTCATTGCTTCCGCTTGTACATCAGTTATTGTTTGACTTTCTACCTATTCACGAGCTCTAGGTTTTAATTCACTGTTCAGATCATGGGCTCCTCGATTTGCAATTACTTTAATGTGTAAATAGGTAATGGCAAAAGGTGTTAAGTCTAGTTACAATAATTGGTTGTTAGAAGTGCGGGACCTAAACATAATATCAATAATAATAACAATAATAACAGGAAAAGTACAATAAGAAAAACAAGAACAAAAATAATTGTGCACGAGTATGTACACTGCAATACAATATGGTCGGGGAATTTATTTAGGGAAAAGGGAAACCAATAGGTTGAAAAGCATCAAGACTTTAGAAGAGAAGTTGTTAGATTATGGAATACGAAAAAGTTCAAGTATTGCCAGTGATTGTCAGCGGGCTTAGGTCTATTACGGAGGACTTAGATAAGGAGGTTGAGAAAATGGATTGAAAGGTAAAGCAAGGGTATTACAGAGAGTGTTTGAAAACTAAAGGAGGACTCCAAGGGGAAAACCCAGAGGTTTTAACTCCCTCCCACGAGATTATTAAGGATGATAATACCAGCCTAGGATTCATGATAATAATACTTAGTATTTACCAAGCAACCGATTTCCATTTTCGCGCGCTCTGATTGGCTCTCGTATTTCGCGATATCCAAGATTAGTATATACCACACAAGTGAATAGTACGTTTCGCGCACGCTGATTGGCTAGCTCGGAGGTGATTAGCCAAGTACTATTCACCTTCGAGCTGCAGAAAAAAACAGCAACATGGCTTCCCGTTTTGCTTTGGTTTCCGAAGAGGAAGTTCTCTTAATGAATGAGGTGGCTGTACCAAAAAACACAAAAATGGCAACAAAGTTTGGTTTGACAGTATTTAATGGTAAATTATTTAAACT